>CM046863.1:939719-1048830 GCA_025617745.1 Heliocidaris erythrogramma
CTATGGGAAATGTTTTGGTATATTGGTCAAAGCACTTGCCTCTCACTCCGGTGACCCAGGTTCGATCCCCAGTGGGTCCATTAAATTTTTTTTTTTTTTGCTTCTTTTTGCCTTTCATTTTACCATCTTGTTCGACTATTAAATATTAAGCAATCACAAACCAAGTAATAAACTGCCTTATTTTGCGTGTTTTGTCTATTGGAAAGTAGTGTGCAGTAGTTTGTGTACAACCCTATGGAAATTTCTCAAAATTGGCTTGGTCAATTATCTTCAAATTTTCATCAGTAATCAGTCCTAATAAGGTCAAGTTCGCGCATCTTTTTCAAGGTCATCAGATTATCGTGACGTCATCCAGATGACATTTTGTAAAAATCAACTTATGGTCGTATCTTCTAACGAAATGTGATTTCTCTTTCATATTTGGCATGGTTAAGGTCACCGTCATTGCAGTCATGGTCATCCATCACCATTATCATCACCATCACCATCACCATCATCATCATTATATCATCATGATTATCATCACATCAATTATCATCATCACTGTCATGATATTCATGATGATGATGATGATAATGCTGATTAACATCACCCATTATCATCATTACTGTCATGATGATATAATGATCATCATCATGATTTTCAACACCATTATCATCACTGTCATGATGATATTCATGATGATGATTATCATCAACATCATTATCATCATCACTGTCATGATATTCATGATGATGATGATGATGATTAACATCAAAATCATTATCATCATCACTGTCATGATGATATAATGCTCATCAACATCATTATCATCATCACTGTCATGATATGATCATCACCATGATTATCATCAACATCATTACATCTTCCAATGACCGTTTCACACATTTTTCTACATTCCTGTCCTCAAGAAGCATCTCCATGCGTGGCATTCTTGACTTCTTATCTTCAGTTTAGTATTTCCCCATTATTATGATCATCTTGATTACAATCATGATCATACAAATTGAAGACAGACCACCTAATTCGTCCTCATGACGAATTAAATTCTAGTTAGGTGGTCTGTCATTTATGACAGACCTCCTTTTAATTTTGTCAAGATTTTTCTTTATTCTTCTTTTTATTACAAAATCTTGTGGCCACCAAATCTCAAAATCGGCCAGGTCAATGTCATCGAGTTTCATGTCATGTATGAGGTCAATCATGGACATGGTCCATTAAGCTTTTGAAGGTCATCAAGTCATCGTGACGTCATCAAGACGCCATTTTGTAAATTTACAAGATCGATTATATCTTCATTATCGATCATCAAAAATCAACTATATTCACATCACATAAACTTCACTTGACAGGTATCAAGTCATGTCCTCACAGGTCATCTAGAGGTCAGGACGTGCGCGTACGCGCGCGTCAAAATTTAAAAATGCTCAAAATCACGTAGGATCAAGTCTACACACGTTTCAGGTAATTTTGAGCATTTCAAAAATGTCCGTGCGTAAGCGTCCGCGCGCGCGTTTTACGCACGCGCAAGTCGTAAATAACGTTAAAACGTTGTTTTTTCGATTGATTTGCAATCCTGACACTTTTCTTCATCATTTCCATCAACTTGGAATCAATTTCATTTAATAATAAGGTTTACGGGCGCGTCAAAGTTCAAAATCCGTGCGCGCAATCTTTGGCGAAAATAACGTAAAAACATGCAAAAACATGCCTCTACAAAATTAACTCTAGCTCTTTAAATAGTCCATAAACCCCCACTTTTTTTTTCATCATCAGGTAGGGTATGAATCATAAATATGATTTCATGTATCATTTGACCCTTATAAACATTATGACGTCATCAAAATGGCGCCAGAATTCAAAATTTCCATTTTTCATGTTTTGACGTCATCACATTTAAGCAAATTTGACTCTAAATTCGTAATTATTGGTCGTTTTTCGCCCAGATTTTTATGTGTTGTAGCTGAGGCAATTTTCCTACAAAATCAGTTGCCATCATTTTTCATTTTGATGACAATCATCACAGTGATATTTTCAATTAAAGATGCCATGTCAGAATTTTCCCTATTTGCGTGTTATGTCTATGGAAGATGATTTTTTTTCGAATCATGAATCTACATGACATTGTTCTCTGAGCTGTATCTCAGTTGTTTTTGGTCGATTTTCTTCCAGATTTTAGTATGTTATAGCTGGACTATAAGCTTTTATAAGTGTGGTCTCCAATTTTTGATCAGATGTCGGGATCATGCACAATTTTTCACTACAAAATGGGATTTGAGAATCCCGTTTTTTGTTTACGTGTTATCTCTATGGGAATATTTGGTATATTGGTCAAAGCACTTGCCTCTCACTCTGGTGACCCAGGTTCGATCCCGGTGGGGCCATTAAAAAATTTTTTTTTTGCTTCTTTTTGCCGTTCATTTTACCATCTTGTTCGACTATTATAACATAAGCAATCACAAACAAAGTTATAAAATGCCTTATTATTTGCGTGTTATGTCTATTGGAAGTAGTGTGCAATAGTTTTATGTACAACCCTATGGAAAATCTGATTTCCTGACGTGTATTAAAGCTATCCTGCAATATCATTATTCCTATTTGATATCACAATTTCTCAAAATTGGCTCACCCTGTTATCTTCAAATTTTCTTCAGTCATCGGGCTAATAAGGTCAAGTTCCCACATTTTTTTAAGTCATCAGGTTATCGTGACGCCATCTAGGCGCCATTTTGTACAAATCAACTTATGGTCGTAGCTTCTTCACTAAATGTCATTTCTCTTTCATATTTTGAAGGGCTAAGATCATGCCATTTCAGTCATGGTCATCACCATTTATCATCATCATCATCACCATCATCATTATATCATTATCATGATAATCATCAACATCATTATCATCATCACTGTCATGATATTCATGATGATGATGATGATAATGATGATTATCATCATCAACATTATCATCATTACTGTCATGATATAATGATCATCATCATGATTATCATCAACATCATTATCATCATCACTGTCATGATGATATATTGATGATGATGATTATCATCAACATCATTATCATCATTACTGTCATGATATAATGATCATCATCATGATTATCATCAACTTCATTATCATCATCACTGTCATGATGATATTCATGATCATCATCATGATTATCTTCAACATCATTATCATCATCACTGTCATGATATTCATGATGATGATGATGATGATATAATATCATCACCTTCATGATCATCATTGCTATTATTATTATGTCATCACCATCATTATCTCACCTTCATCATGATAATCATCACCATTATCATGATTGTTATCTTGCACAAATATTATCACATCTTCCAATGACCGTTGCACACATTTTTCTACATTCCTGTCCTCAAGAAGCATCTCCATGCGTGGCATTCTTGACTTCCTATCTTCAGTTTAGTATTTCCCCATTATTATGATCATCCTGATTACAATCATGATCATACAAATTGGAATATTTGTTTTAGTATTTCCCCGTTATTATGATCATCTGATAACAATCATGATCATACAAATTGAATATTTGTTTAGTATTTCCCCGTTCTTATGATCATCCTGATTACATCATCAAATTGAAATACATACCACCTAATTGAAATGACCTCACCCCCAATTCGACGAATTAAATTCTAGTTTTTCTTTATTTCTTCTTTTTATAACAAATTTTTGTACCCACAAATCTCAAAAATCGGCCAGGTCAATATCATCGAGTTTCATGTCATGTATGACGTCAATTATGGACATGATCCATTAACATTTGGAGGTCATCAGGTCATCGTGACGTCATCAAGACGCCATTTTGTAAATTTACAAGATCGGTTATATCTTAATAATCGATCATCAAATCAACTATATTCACATCACATAACTTCACATGACGGGTCATCAAGTCATGTCCTCACAGGTCATCTAGAGGTCAGGACGTGCGCGCGTCGCGCGCGTCAAATTTAAAAATGCTCAAAATCACATAGGATCAAGTCTGCACACGTTTCAGGTCATTTTGAGCATTTCAAAAATATCCGTACGTAAGCGTCCGCGCGCGCATTTTACGCGCGCACAAGTCGTAAATAACGTTAAATCGCTGTTTATTCGATTGATTTGCAATCCTGACACTTTTCTTCATCATTTCCATCAACTTGGAATCAATTTCAATCATAATAAGGTCGTACGGGCGCGTCAAAGTTCAAAATCTGTGCGCGCGTCTATGGCGAAAATAACGTCAAAACGTGCAAAACATGCCTCTACAAAATTAACTCTAGCTCTTTAAATAGTCACAAACCCCCAATTTTTTTGTCATCATCACGTACGGTATGAATCATAGATTTCATTTCATGTATCATTGACCCTTATAAACATTATGACATCATTCAAAATGGCGCCAGAAGTCAAAATTACCAATTTTCATGTTTTGACGTTGTCACATTTATGCAAATTTGGCTCTAGATTCGTAATTATTAGTCGTTTTTCGCCCAGATTTTGCTATGTCAAAGCTGAGACAATTTTCTATCAGATCATCATCAGGTTTTTCATTTTGATGACGTCATCACAGTGAAATTTTCAATTAAAGATGCCATGTCAGAATTTTCCTTATTTGCGTGTTATGTCTATGGAAGATGATTCTTTTTCGAATCATGATTCTACATGACATTGTTCTCTGAGCTGTATCTCAGTTGTTTTTGGTCCATTTTCTTCCAGATTTTAATATGTTGTAGCTGAGACTATAAGCTTTTATTAGTGTGGTCTCCAATTTTTGATCAGATGTCGGGATCATGCCCAATTTTTCACTACAAAATGGAATTTCAGAATCCCGTTTTTCGTTTACGTGTTATCTCTATGGGAAATGTTTTGGTATATTGGTCAAGCACTTGCCTCTCATTCCGGGACCAGGTTCGATCCCCGGTGGGTCCATTAAATTTTTTTTTTTTTTGTGCTTCTTTTTGCCTTTCATTTTCCATCATCTTTGACTATTATAACATAAGCAATCACAAACAAAGTAATAAAATGTCTTATTTTGCATGTTATGTCTATTAGAAAGTAGTGTGCAGTAGTTTATGTATAACCCTATGGAAAATCTGATTCCCTGAAGTGTATTAAAGCTATCCTGCAATATCATTAGTCCTATTTGATATCACAATTTCTCAAAATGATAATGATGTTGATGATAATCATGATGATGATCATGATTATCATCAACATTATTATCATCATCACTGTCACGATATTCATGATGATGATTATCCTCAACATCATTATCATCATCACTGTCATGATATTCATGATGATGCTGATGATTATCATCAACTTCATTATCATCACTGACATGATGATATTCATGATGATGATGATGATGATGATTATCAACATCATTATCAACAGCACTGCCATGATGTTATAATGATCATCATCATGATTATCTTCAACATCATTATCATCATCACTGTCATGATGATATTCATGATGATGATGATACAATATCATCACCGTCATGATCATCATTGCTATTATTATTGTCATCACCATCATTATATAACCTTCATCATGATAATCATCACCATTATCATGATTGTTATCTTGCACAAATATTATCACATCTTCCAATGACCGTTCCACACATTTTCTACATTCCTGTCCTCTAGAAGTATCTCCACGCGTGGCATTCTTGACTTCCTATCTTCAGTTTAGTATTTCCCCATTATTATGATCATCCTGATTACAATCATGATACCAATTGAAAGACAGACCACCTAATTCGTCCTCATGACGAATTAAATTCTATGCGTTATTATCATTATTATCATTATCATTACCATTTTCATTATTAGGTGGTCTGTCATTTATGACAGACCTCCTTTTAATTTTGTCAAGATTTTTCTTCTTTAATATTATTTCTTTTTATGACAAATTGTTGTGGCCATCAAATCTCAAAATCGGCCAGGTCAATATCATCGAGTTTCATGTCATGTATGAGGTCAATCATGGACATGGTCCATTAAGCTTTTGGAGGTCATCAGGTCATCGTGACGTCATCAAGACGCCATTTCGTAAATTTACAAGATCGAATATATCTTCATAATCGATCATCAAAAATCAACTATATTCACATCACATAAACTTCACATGACGGGTCATCGAGTCATGTCCTCACAGGTCATCTAGAGGTCAGGACGTGCGCGTACGCGCGCGTCAAAATTTAAAAATGCTCAAAATCACGTAGGATCAAGTCTGCACACGTTTCAGGTCATTTTGAGCATTTCAAATATGTCCGTGCCTAAGCATCCGCGCGCGCGTTTTACGCGCGCGCAAGTCGTAAATAACGTTCAAACGCTGTTTTTTCGATTGATTTGCAATCCTGATACTTTTATTCATCTTTTCCATCAACTTGGAATCAATTTCAATCAATAATAAGGTTGTACGGGCGCGTCAAAGTTCAAAATTCGTGCGCGCGTCTATGGCGAAAATAACGTAAAAACGTGCAAAAACATGCCTCTACAAAATTAACTCTAGCTCTTTAAATAGTCCATAAACCCCCCCAATTTTTTTTCATCATCAGGTATGGTATGAATCATAGATATGATTTCATGTATCATTTGACCCTTATAAACATTATGACGTCATCAAAATGGCGCAAGAAATCAAAATTTCCATTTTTCATGTTTTGACGTCATCACATTTATGCAAATTTGGCTCTAGATTCGTAATTATTGGTCGTTTTTCGCCCAGATTTTGATATGTCATAGCTGACGCCATTTCCTACAAAATTAGTTCCCACCATTTTTCATTTTGATAACGTCATCACAGTGAAATTTTCAATTAAAGATGCCATGTCAGAATTTTCCCTATTGCGTGTTATGTCTATGGAACATGACTTTTTTTCGAATCATGAATCTACATGACATTGTTCTCTGAGCTGTATCTCAGTTGTTTTTTGTCCATTTTCTTCCAGATTTTAATATGTTGTACCTGAGACTATAAGCTTTTATAAGTAATATCTTTAATTTTTGATCAGATGTCGGGATCATGCTAAATTTTTAACTACAAAATGGGATTTGAGAATCCCGTTTTTCGTTTACGTGTTATCTCTATGGGAAATGTTTTGGTATATTGATCAAAGCACTTGCCTCTCATTCCGGTGACCCAGGTTCGATCCCCGGTGGGTCCATTAAATTTTTTTTTTTTTTTTTGCTTCTTTTTGCCTTTCATTTTACCATCTTATTCGACTATTATAACATAAGGAATCACAAACAAAGTATAAAATGTCTTATTTTGCATGTTATGTCTATTTAGAAACTAGTGTGCAGTAGTTTATGTATAACCCTATGGAAAATCTGATTCCCTGAAGTGTATTAAAGCTATCCTGCAATATCATTAGTCCTATTTGATATCACAATTTCTCAAGATGTGATGATAATCATGATGATGATCATGATTATCATCAACATCATTATCATCATCACTGTCACGATATTCATGATGATGATTATCCTCAACATTATTATCATCATCACTGTCATGATATTCATGATGATGCTGATGATTATCATCAACTTCATTATCATCACTGTCATGATGATATTCATGATGATGATGATGATGATTATCAACATCATTATCATCAGCACTGTCATGATGATATGTGTCCCAACGGGTCGGAATCAGGCGGAAGTCGCAATCGGTCCTTGTCTAGAAACAAGGGTTTTAATGAAAATGTCATTTTGTACTAATTTTTTTTTTTTTACATATTCCGAAGCTCTGGTTATTCCTCTACCACGTCCCGAAATTTAAAGCCAATACCATGTCTAAGTACCTCAAAATAATGTTTAAAATCACCTCTTCCAAATCGCATCGACGGGAGTTTCATCTTCCGTAAAACGACAGATCCTCAACAGAACGCTTTGCGCACGTTGTTTTGTTACTAGGGCCCTGAGTGACGTGACATAATGGCAGTTCGCCGACTTCGCACCCTGTGATTGGTCGGCGCTCTAATTGCCTAATGCATATTTATTTTTCTTAAAAGATCTCGGCTCGCCGTCTTTGACCGCTGTGATGGGTTACTCATAATTATTGTTATGCATATCCATATACCTGCGGGGCAGCCAAGGCTTCGGGGGCAAGTGCTGGCACACGCATAAAAAAGCGCGCAGAGAATGTGTGATGACGTCAATTCACTTTCAAACAATCGTTTTTCACAACTTCGTTTTATCAACAACTCGTTTTATCAACAACTCGTATTATTACAATTCGATATTCGACTTACTGAGCTAGCTGCAACGCTTTATATCACGTTTATCTTCGTCGTAGAGAAAGTTCTACGATTGTATATTAAAGAGACATCTGGGATGTTTAACTCTATTAATTCTATTATCGTGGCTTTTTTTGCATTGAATAATTCAATGGTACTTGAACTAAGCATCAATGGATACGTGAAACGAGCGTAACTTATGCATCATTACACAGTTCGTTATTTCATTCTTTGTTTTTCATTATCGTTTGGTATGAGCATGATTCGCACGAAATACAACTTCCGTATTTTGTGTACAGAACAATAAAACAGCAAAGCTTTGACCCTGGTACACATGTGACGGCTTGCAAAGCCGGCTTCACGCCTGCAATAAAAGCCGCCTCGAGTTCATTAAAGGCCAAGTCCACCCTTATATCAATTTTTTTTTGCTTCAATAATGTACAACATGGTTTGACTCCATATGGAACATGTAAAATCATTATTAGGTGGTCTGTCAACGACAGATCACCTTTTAATTTCGTCAGAATTGTGTTTCTGTATTTTTATTTTTCCACCACTTTCTTGTTACCATGATTCCTCAAAATCGGCTGATTCAATTTTTATCAAATTTTCATCAGTAATCAGGTTCTATGAGTTCAAGCTCGGGTATCTTTTTCAAGGTCATCAGGTCATCGTGACGTCATCCAGGCGCCATTTTGTGAAATCAATTATCAATGATATGTTCATAACGAGTTATCAAAAATGAACCATATTTGACACACATGAACCTTCAGGTCAAGCGTCAACATAAAATGTCAACCAAATCCGCGCGCGCATCATGACGCGCACGTACGGCGCGCGTCAAAATTTAGAAATGCTCAAAACACTTTTTAATCAAATTAGAGTACGGTTCAGGACATTTTAAGCATTTCAAAATTTCCCAACCGTTCGTGTCCGGGCGCGCGTTATGCGCGCTCGCAGCGCGTACAAAACTTAAAAATGCCTTTTTTTCGCATGGTTTGTCTTCCTGACACTATTCTTGACAATTTCCAACTATTTACAGTCATTCTCGACCTTCCATAATGCCACAGGCGCGCGTCAAACTTCAAATTCGTGCGCGCGTCAACAGGCATTCTCATGTAAAAAGTGGGAAAAACATGCCTATCTAGAATTCGCCATAGCTCCTCAGAATGCACGGATACCCCCAAATTTCATTACGTATTCTGAAAGCCTGTGAGTTGTAGATTTGAATTCATGCAGAATCTTTACTTATCTCATGTTCTGACGTCATATTTTCCACATGAACTAAAAAATATCATTTTGAAAAAAATGAAGTCATCATTTTTGTATTCTTTAGATATAATTTCAGTAATAGGTGGTCGATTTCTTCCAGATTTTGATATGTTATAGCTGAGGACCATTCTCTACTAGATCAGTTGCCACCATTTTTCATTTTGATGAAGGCATCATAGTGAAATTTTCAATTAAAGACGCCATGTCAGAATTCCCCTATTTGCGTGTTATGTCTATGGAAGATGATTTTTTTTCGACTCATGAATCTACATGACATCGTTCTCTGGGCAGTATCTCAGTTATTTTGGGTCTATTTCCTTCCAGATTTTAATATGTTGTAGCTGAGACTATAAGCTTTCATAAATGTTGTCTCCAATTTTTGAACAGATGTCGGGATTATGCCCAATTTTCAACTACAAAATGGGATTTGAGAATCCCGCTTTTCGTTTACGTGTTATCTCTATGGGAAATATTTTGGTCTATTGGTCAAAGCACTTGCCTCCCATTCCGGTGACCCAGGTTCGATCCCCGGTGCGTCCATTAAAAAAAAAATTTTTTTGCTTCTTTTTGCCTTTCATTTTACGATCTTGTTCGACTATTATAACATACACAATCACAAACCATGCAATAAACTGCCTTATTTTGCATGTTATGTCTATTGGAAAGTAGTCTCCAGTAGTTTGTGTACAACTCTATGGAAATTTTGATTCCCTGTCGTGTATTAGTTCATGGTCATATCTTCATAACGGAAAGTCATTTCTCACTCATATTTGGCAGGATTAAAGCTAATACTGATCCCGTCAATTTCAGAAAATTAGACGCGCGCGTACGCTTATGTTCGCGCGTCAGTGCGCGCACAACAATGAAAAATGCCAACCCCGATAACTCCTAAACAACTTCGTCGATCTTTCTGAATCTTTCCACAATCATCACATCTTGACCAAACATCATGCACACAAAAAGGCACATTCGTAGCTCAAATAGTTTTTTTTTTAAAAATCATTTATTGTCTTTTGGACCCCCCCCTCTTTTTTACGGGAAAATAACTCGAAAACGAAACAGTGAATCTTTTTCAAATTCGACACAGTCATGAGACCTGATAGGAAGAGTTCACAGTAAAAAAAACAAGTTCACGACGTCATTATGACGTCATCCAGGCTTCATTAAGTGAATTTTTGGTGATAAATGCCCGATAACGCCTAAACAAGTTGGTCGATCTTGCTGAATCTTTCCACAATCATCACATCTTGACCAAACATCATGCACACAAAAAGGCACATTCGTAGCTCAAATAGTTTTTTTTTTAAATCATTTATTGTCTTTTGGACCCCCCCCCCCCTTTTTACGGGGAAAATAACTCGAAACGAAACCTTGAATCTTTTTAAATTCGACACAGTCATGAGACCTGATAGGAAGAGTTTCACAGTAAAAAAAACAAGTTCACGACGTCATTATGACGTCATCCAGGCTTCATTAAGTGAATTTTTGGTGATAAATGCCCGATAACGCCTAAACAAGTTGGTCGATCTTGCTGAATCTTTCCACAATCATCACATCTTGACCAAACATCATGCACACAAAAAAAAACACATTCGTAGCTCAATTATTTTTTTTTTTTTTTTTTTTTTTTTTTTTAAGTGTAGACGTCGTTTTCTTGTCCATCTTTTCCTTAATAGCTCCTCCATCCTGGCATCTACAACGAAAAAAATGGTTGAACTTTGGAGGAAATGTTGGACCATTTTACTTCCAATTCAAAGATTCTTCACATTTTTCCTTATTTTCCTCCCATTGACAAATGAAAAAACGGAGAAAAACGGGAAATTTCATATTAATTCTCCAAAAACCACCAAAACCACCATTTTTTGCTAGGCCCAATACTTAAAAACTAAATCTTGAATCTTTTTGAAATTTGGCACAGCCATAAAATTTTGTACGAAAACTTGACTGTGAAAAGCACAAGGTCATCATGTCATCGTGACGTCATCAAGACACCATTTTGTAAATTTACAAGATCGATTATATCATCATAATCGATCATCAAAAAATCAACTATATTCACATCACATGAAGTTCACATGAGGGTCATCAAGTCATGTCCTCACAGGTCATCTAAAGGTCAGGACGTGCGCGTACGCGCGCGTCAAAATTTAAAAATGCTCAAATCACGTAGGATCAAGTCTGCACACGTTTCAGGTCATTTTGAGCATTTCAAAAAATTTGCGCGCGTACACGGGTGCGTGCACGTTTTCCCGTATTCCACCATGACGGAGCCCAAAATGGCCGTTTTTTCTGTGCACCTCACAGAACACAAAATCTGAGCAATTTGATACCTTTCTATCTTTCTACGACAATTAATAAGGAAATTATCGTCCGTCAAAGTTTGCAGCACGCGCGGGCGTGATCCCTCACTATAGGCCATATATGGGCAAAAACATGCCTATACAAATTTCACTGTAGCTCGTTAGATAGCCCGTTGACCCCCCCCCCCCCCCCCCCCCATCATCATCAGGTAGGGTATGAATCATGAATGTCATTTTTATGTATCATTTTTACCTGATAAACATTATAACGTCATCAAAATGGCGCCAGAATTCAAAATTTCCATTTTTTCATGTTTTGACGTCATCACATTTATACAAATTTGGCTCTAGATTCGTAATTATTGGGTCGTTTTTCGCCCAGATTTTAATATGTGTAGCTGAGGCAAATTCCTACAAAACCTTTTCATTTTGATGACGTCATTATAGTGAAATTTTCAATTAAAGATGCCATGTCAGAATTTTCCCTATTTGCGTGTTATGTCTATGGAAGATGATTTTTTTTTAATCATGAATCTACATGACATTGTTCTCTGAGCTGTATCTCAGTTGTTTTGGGTCTATTTTCTTCCAGATTTTAGTATGTTATAGCTGAGACTATAAACTTTTATAAGTGTGGTCTCCAATTTTGATCAAATGCCTTATTTTGCATGTTATGTCTATTAGAAAGTAGTGTGCAGTAGTTATGTATAACCCTATGGAAAATCTGATTCCCTGAAGTGTATTAAAGTTATCCTGCAATATCATTAGTCCTATTTGATATGACAATTTCTCAAAATTGGCTTACTCAATTATCTTCAGTCATCGGTCCTAATAAGCTCAAGTTCCCACATCTTTTTCAAGGTCATCAGGTTATCGTGACATCATCTAGGCGCCATTTTGTACAAATCAACTTATGGTCGTATCTTCATAACGAAATGTGATTTCTCTTTCATATTTGGCATGGTTAAGGTCACTGTCATTGCAGTCATGTCTATCACCATTATCCCAATCATTATCATCATTATCACCATCATCATTATATCATCAATCATCTTCATAATCACCATCACCATAATCATCACCATTATCACATCATCAATCTTCATCATTATCCCCTTCATTATCATGACTATCATCACCATCATAATCATCATTACATCATCATCATCACCATTATCATCATCACCATATTCATTTTACCATGACCGTTTCATGTCCTGAAAAAGCATCTCCATTTGTGGCATTCTTGACTTCCATCTTCAGTTTAGTACTTCCCATTATTATGATCATCCTGATTACAATCATGATCGTACAAATTGAAAGACAGACCACCTAATTCGTCCTCATGACGAATTAAATTTCTAGTTGTAACTTATTTTCATACAAGGAAGGGATTCTTTATTATCACATTTATAAAAATTGAAATATTTGACATTTCATATAATAAAATACATTAGGAAAAGTGAGTGTGTGACATCATCGGTTCACTCATTTGCATACCGCCATGCTATGCATATATCACTGTTTCATGAAATAATGCAAAACTTCAAAATGCCGTAACTTTCTTATTTTACATCCGATTTCAGTGAAATTTTCACTGTTAAGTCGTTCAACCACAGAGAAACTTGTTAATGCTCTTATCTCATCACGCTTAGATTTCTGTAATTCCATCCTCTATTTGCTCCTGACACGCAACTCGTTCGTCTCCAGAACCTACAAAATACTGCTGCGCGTATTGTCACACTTTCTCCTCGTAGAACTCACATTACCCCCATTCTCAAAACTCTCCACTGGCTCCCGGTATGTGACCGAATCATTTTTAAGTTGTTGCTGCAGTTTTCGTTCCTTACATGAGTCTGCTCCTTCCTACAATATGAAGTTGATTGTTAATTATAAGCCTACAAGACGTCTTCGTTCATCTCAATCCTCCTTATTAGTTGTCCCTAGAACACGCACTTCCTGGGGGGATAGGCTTTTTCTCATTCTGTCCGTCCCTATGAAATAAACTACCACTCGGTATTCGTAGCCTTGCATCCCTTCAGGACTTCAAATCTGCTCTAAAAACCCATCTTTTTTCAAAACAGTCCTATTTAATGAATACAGTTATAATTTATGTTTTTAGTGTACATATAACTCTACTTTAGTGTAAGAATTCGATATACATGTATATATTTGTTCATTATTGTTAAATTGTAAAGCGCCATGAGCGTCAGAGCCTGGCGGATACCGGCGCTATATAAATGTTCATATTATTATTATTAGGTGGTCTGTCGGTATCGACAGATCACCTTTTAATTTTGTCAGAATTTTCTTCTTTATTATTTATTTATTTTTAAGACAAATTATTGTTCCTACCAAATCTCAAAATCGGCCTGGTCAATATCATCGAGTTTCATGTCATGTATGAGGTCAATCATGGACATGGTCAACTAAGCTTTTGAAGGTCATCAGGTCATCGTGACGTCATCAAGACGCCATTTTCTAAATTTACAAGATCGATTATATCTTCATAATCGATCATCCAAAATGAACTATATTCACATCACATAAACTTCAGATGACGGGTCATCAAGTCATGTCCTCACAGGTCATCTAGAGGTCAGGACGTGCGCGTACGCGCGCGTCAAAATTTAAAAATGCTCAAAATCACGTAGGATCAAGTCTGCACACGTTTCAGGTCATTTTGAGCATTTCAAAAATGTCCGTGCGTAAGCGTCCGCGCGCGCGTTTTAGGCGCGCGCAAGTCGTAAATAACGTTAAAACGCTGTTTTTTCGATTGATTTGCAATTCTGACACTTTTCTTCATCATTTCCATCCACTTGGAATCAATTTCAATCAATAATAAGGTCGTACGGGCGCGTCAAAGTTCAAAATCCGTGCGCGCGTCTATGGCGAAAATAACGTAAAAACGTGCAAAAATATGCTTCTACAAAATTAATTCTAGCTCTTTAAATAGTCCATAAACCCTCCAAATTTTTTTCATCATCAGGTAGGGTATGAATCATAGATATGATTTCATGTATCATTTGATCCTTATAAACATTATGACGTCATCAAAATGGCGCCAGAAGTCAAAATTTCCATTTTTCATGTTTTGACGTCATTACATTTATGCAAATTTGGCTCTAGATTCGTAATTATTGGTCGTTCATCGCCCAGATTTTGATATGTTATAGCTGAAACAATTCTCTACAAGATCAGTAACCACTATTTTTCATTTGGATGATGTCATCACAGTGAAATTTTCAATTAAAGATGCCATGTCAGAATTTTCCCTATTTGCGTGTTATGTCTATGGAAGATGATTTTTTTTCGAATCATGAATCTACATGACATTGTTCTCTGAGCTGTATCTCAGTTGTCTTTGGTCTATTTTCTTCCAGATTTTAGTATGTTATAGCTGAGACTATAAGCTTTTATAAGTGTGGTCTCCAATTTTTGATCAGATGTCGGGATCATGCCCAATTTTTCACGACAAAATGGGATTTGAGAATCCCGTTTTTCGTTTACGTGTTATCTCTAGGGGAAATATTTTGGTATATTGGTCAAAGCACTTGCCTCTCACTCCGGTGACCCAGGTTCGATCCCCGGTGGGTCCATTAAAAATTTGTGTTTTTTTTTTGCTTCTTTTTGCCTTTCATTTTACCATCTTCTTCGACTATTATATCATATACAATCACAAACCATGTACTAAACTGCCTTATTTTGCGTGTTTTGTCTATTGGAAAGTAGTGTGCAGTAGTTTGTGTACAACCAGATGGAAATTTCTCAAAATTGGCATACTCAATTATCTTCAAATTTTCGGCAGTCATCAGTCCTAATAAGGTCAAGTTCGCGCATCTTTTTCAAGCTCATCAGATTATCGTGACGTCATCCAGGCGACATTTTGTAAAAATCAACTTATGGTCGTATCTTCATAACGAAATGTGATTGCTCTTTCATATTTGGCATGGTAAAGGTCACTGTCATTGCAGTCATGGTCATCACCATTATCATCACCATCACCATCACCATCATCATCATTATATCACTATCATGATTATCATCAACAACATTATCATCATCACTGTCATGATGATATTCATGATGATGATTATCATCAACATCATTATCATCAGCACTGTCATATTTATGATGATGATGATGATGATTAACATTAAAATCATTATCATCATCACTGTCATGATATGATCATCATCATGATTATCATCAACATCATTATCATCACTGTCATGATATTCATGATGATGATTATCATCAACGTCATCACATCTTCCAATGACCGTTTCACACATTTTTCTACATTCCTGTCCTCAAGAAACATCTCCATGCATGGCATTCTTGACTTCCTATCTTCAGTTTAGTATTTCCCCACTGTTATGATCATCCTGCTTACAATCATGATCATACAAAGTGAAAGACAGACCACCTAATTCGTCCTCATGACGAATTAAATTCTAGTTATTGTCATTATTGCTATCATTAATTATTAGGTGGTCTGTCGGTATCGACAGATCACCTATTAGTTTTGTCAAGATTTTTCTTCTTTATTAGGTGGTCTGTCGGTATCGACAGATCACCTTTTAATTTTGTCAGAATTTTCTTCTTTATTATTAGGTGGTCTGTCATTTATGACAGACCTCCTTTTAGTTTTGTCAAGATTTTTAGGTGGTCTGTCGGTATCGACAGATCACCTTTTAATTTTGTCAGAATTTTCTTTTTATTTCTTCTCTTTATGACAAATTCTTGTGGCCACCAAATCTCAAAATCGGCCAGGTCAATATCATCGAGTTTCATGTCAGGTATAAGGTCAATCATGGACATGGTCCATTAAGCTTTTGGAGGTCATCAGCTCATCGTGACGTCATCAAGACGCCATTTTGTAAATTTACAAGATCGGTTATATCTTCATAATCGATCATCAAAAATCAACTATATTCACATCACATAAACTTCACATGACGGGTCATCAAGTCATGTCCTCACAGGTCATCTAGAGGTCAGGACGTGCGCGTACGCGCGCGTCAAAATTTAAAAATGCTCAAAATCACGTAGGATCAAGTCTGCACACGTTTCAGGTCATTTTGAGCATTTCAAAAAATATCCGTACGTAAGCGTCCGCGCGCGCGTTTTACGCGCGCACAAGTCGTAAATAACGTTAAATCGCTGTTTTTTCGATTGATTTACAATCCTGACACTTTTCTTCATCATTTCCATCAACTTGGAATCAATTTCAATCAATAATAAGGTCGTACGGGCGCGTCAAAGTTCAAAATCCGTGCGCGCGTCTATGGCGAAAATAACGTCAAAACGTGCAAAAACATGCCTCTACAAAATTAACTCTAGCTCTTTAAATAGTCCACAAACCCCCAATTTTTTTGTCATCATCACGTAGGGTATGAATCATAGATTTCATTTCATGTATCATTTGACCCTTATAAACATTATGACGTCATCAAAATGACGCAGAATTCAAAATTTCCAATTTTCATGTTTTGACGCCGTCACATTTATGCAAATTTGGCTCTAGTTTCGTAATTATTTGTCGTTTTTCGCCCAGATTTTGCTATGTCATAGCTGAGACAATTCTCTACAAGATCAATTATCACGGTTTTTCATTTTGATGACGTCATCACAGTGAAATTTTCAATTAAAGATGCCATGTCAGAATTTTCCCTATTTGCGTGTTATGTCTATGGAAGATGATTTTTTTTCGAATCGTGAATCTACATGACATTGTTCTCTGAGCTGTATCTCAGTTGTTTTTGGTCTATTTTCTTCCAGATTTTAGTATGTTATAGCTGAGACTATAAGCTTTTACAAGTGTTGTCTCCAATTTTTGATCAGATGTCGGGATCATGCCAAATTTTTCACTACAAAATGTGATTTGAGAATCCCGTTTTTCGTTCACGTGTTATCTCTATGGGAAATGTTTTGGTATATTGGTCAAAGCACTTGCCTCTCACTCCGGTGACCCAGGTTCGATCCCCGGTGGGTCCATTAAATTTTTTTTTTTTTTTTTTGCTTCTTTTTGCCTTTCATTTTCCATCTTGTTCGACTATTATAACATAAGCAATCACAAACCAAGTAATAAACTGCCTTATTTTGCGTGTTATGTCTATTGGAAATTACTGTGCAGTGGTTTATGTATAACCCTATGGAAAATTTATCAAAATTGGCTCAGTCAATTATCTTAAAATTTTCGTTAGTCATCAGTCCTAATAAGGTTAAGTTCCCGCATCTTTTCAAGGTCCTCAGATTATTGTGACGTCTTCTACGCGCCATTTTCTACAAATCAACTTATGGCCGTACCTTCGTAACGAAATGTCATTCTGTTTCATATTTGGCATAGTTAAGGTCAATGTCATTCCAGTCATGGTCATCACAATTATCACCATCATCATCCTCCTCATTATCATCACTGTCAGGATATAATGATCACCATCATGAATTATTATCATCAACATCATTATCATCACTGTCATGATATTCATGATGATGATTATCATCAACATCATCACATCTTCCAATGACCGTTTCACACATTTTCTACATTCCTGTCCTCAAGAAGCATCTCCATGCGTGGCATTCTTGACTTCCTACATGTATCTTCAGTCTAGCATTATGATCATCCTGATTACAATCATGATCATACAAATTGAAAGACAGACCACCTAATTCGTCCTCATGACGAATTAAATTCTAGTTAGGTGGTCTGTCGGTATCGACAGATCACCTTTTAATTTTGTCAAGATTTTTCTTCTTTATTTCTTTATTTATTTATTTTTATTACAAAATTTTGTGGCCACCAAATCTCAAAATCAGCCAGGTCAATATCATCGAGTTTCATGTCATGTATGAGGTCAATCATGGACATGGTCCATTAAGCTTTTGGAGGTCATCAGGTCATCGTGACGTCATCAAGACGCCATTTTGTAAATTTACAAGATCGATTATATCTTCATAATCGATCATCAAAAATCAACTATATTTATATCACATAAACTTCACATGATGGGTCATCAAGTCATGTCCTCACAGGTCATCTAGAAGTCAGGACGCGCGCGTATGCGCGCGTCAAAATTTAAAAATGCTCAAAATCACATAGGATCAAGTCTGCACACGTTTCAGGTCATTTTGAGCATTTCAAAAATGTTCGTGCGTAAGCGTCCGCGCGCGCGTTTTACGCGCGCACAAGTCGTCAATAACGTTAAAACGCTGTTTTTTCGATTGATTTGCAATCCTGACACTTTTCTTCATCATTTCCATCAACTTGGAATCAATTTCAATCAATAATAAGGTCGTACGGGCGCGTCAAAGTTCAAAATCCGTGCGCGCGTCTATGGCGAAAATAACGTAAAAACGTGCAAAAACATGCCTCTACAAAATTAACTCTAGCTCTTTAAATAGTCCAAACCCCCCAATTTTTTGTCATCATCAGGTAGGGTATGAATCACAGATTTCATTTCATGTATCACTTGACCCTTATAAACATTATGATATCATCAAAATGGCGCCAGAAATCAAAATTTCCATTTTTCATGTTTTGACGTCATCACATTTATGCAAATTTGGCTCTAAATTCGTAATTATTGGTCTTTTTCGCCCAGATTTTGATATGTTATAGCTGAGACAATTCTCTACAAGATCAGTTACCACGGTTTTTCATTTTGATGACGTCATCATATTGAAATTTTCAATTAAAAACGACATGTCAGAATTTCCCCTTTTTGCGTGTTATGTCTATGGAAGATGATTTTTTTTCGAATCATGAATCTACATGACATCGTTCTCTGAGCAGTATCTCAGTTATTTTTGGTCTATTTCCTTCCAGATTTTAATATGTTGTAGCTGAGACTATAAGCTTTATTAGTAAGCACTCCAATTTTTGATCAGATGTCGGGATCATGCCTAATTTTGAACTACCAAAGGGATTTGAGAATCCCGTTTTTCGTTTACGTGTTATCTCTATGGGAAATGTTTTGGTATATTGGTCAAAGCACTTGCCTCTCACTCCGGTGACCAGGTTCGATCCCCAGTGGGTCATTAAAAAATTTTTTTTTTTGCTTCTTTTTGCCTTTCATTTTTACCATCTTGTTCGACTATTAAAACATAAGCAATCACAAACCAAGTAATAAACTGCCTTATTTTGCGTGTTTTGTCTATTGGAAAGTAGTGTGCAGTAGTTTGTGTACAACCCTATGGAAATTTCTCAAAATTGGCTTGGTCAATTATCTTCAAATTTTCGTCAGTCATCAGTCCTAATAAGGTCAAGTTCGCGCATCTTTTTCAAGGTCATCAGATTATCGTGACGTCATCCAGATGACATTTTGTAAAAATCAACTTATGGTCGTATCTTCATAACGAATTGTTTCTCTTTCATATTTGGCATGGTTAAGGTCACCGTCATTGCAGTCATGGTCATCACCATCACCATCATCATCATTATATCATCATGATTATCATCAACATCATTATCATCATCACTGTCATGATATCCATGATGATGATGATGATAATGCTGATTAACATCAACACCATTATCATCATTACTGTCATGATGATATAATGATCATCATCATGATTTTCAACATCATTATCATCACTGTCATGATGATATTCATGATGATGATTATCATCAACATCATTATCATCATCACTGTCATGATATTCATGATGATGATGATGATGATTAACATCAAAATCATTATCATCATCACTGTCATGATGATATAATGCTCATCAACATCATTATCATCATCACTGTCATGATATGATCATCACCATGATTATCATCAACATCATTACATCTTCCAATGACCGTTTCACACATTTTTCTACATTCCTGTCCTCAAGAAGCATCTCATGCGTGGCATTCTTGACTTCTTATCTTCAGTTTAGTATTTCCCCATTATTATGATCATCTTGATTACAATCATGATCATACAAATTGAAAGACAGACCACCTAATTCGTCCTCATGACGAATTAAATTCTAGTTAGGTGGTCTGTCGGTATCGACAGATCACCTTTTAATTTTGTCAAGATTTTTCTTCTTTATTTCTTTATTTCTTTATTTTTATTACAAAATGTTGTGGCCACCAAATCTCAAATCAGCCAGGTCAATATCATCGAGTTTCATGTCATGTATGAGGTCAATCATGGACATGGTCCATTAAGCTTTTGGAGGTCATCAGGTCATCGTGACGTCATCAAGACGCCATTTTGTAAATTGACAAGATCGATTATATCTTCATAATCGATCATCAAAAATCAACTATATTCACATCATATAAACTTCACATGACGGGTCATCAAGTTATGTCCTCACAGGTCATCTAGAGGTCAGGACGTGCGCGTACGCGCGCGTCAAAATTTAAAAATGCTCAAAATCACGTAGGATCAAGTCTGCACACGTTTCAGGTCATTTTGAGCATTTCAAAAATGTCCGTGCGTAAGCGTCTGCGCGCGGGTACAACGCGCGCGCAAGTCGTAGATAACGTTAAAACGCTGTTTTTTCGATTGATTTGCAATCCTGACACTTTGCTTCTTTTTGCCTTTCATTTTACCATCTTCTTCGACTATTATATCATATACAATCACAAACCATGTACTAAACTGCCTTATTTTGCGTGTTTTGTCTATTGGAAAGTAGTGTGCAGTAGTTTGTGTACAACCAGATGGAAATTTCTCAAAATTGGCATACTCAATTATCTTCAAATTTTCGGCAGTCATCAGTCCTAATAAGGTCAAGTTCGCGCATCTTTTTCAAGCTCATCAGATTATCGTGACGTCATCCAGGCGACATTTTGTAAAAATCAACTTATGGTCGTATCTTCATAACGAAATGTGATTGCTCTTTCATATTTGGCATGGTAAAGGTCACTGTCATTGCAGTCATGGTCATCACCATTATCATCACCATCACCATCACCATCATCATCATTATATCACTATCATGATTATCATCAACAACATTATCATCATCACTGTCATGATGATATTCATGATGATGATTATCATCAACATCATTATCATCAGCACTGTCATATTTATGATGATGATGATGATGATTAACATTAAAATCATTATCATCATCACTGTCATGATATGATCATCATCATGATTATCATCAACATCATTATCATCACTGTCATGATATTCATGATGATGATTATCATCAACGTCATCACATCTTCCAATGACCGTTTCACACATTTTTTCTACATTCCTGTCCTCAAGAAACATCTCCATGCATGGCATTCTTGACTTCCTATCTTCAGTTTAGTATTTCCCCACTGTTATGATCATCCTGCTTACAATCATGATCATACAAAGTGAAAGACAGACCACCTAATTCGTCCTCATGACGAATTAAATTCTAGTTATTGTCATTATTGCTATCATTAATTATTAGGTGGTCTGTCGGTATCGACAGATCACCTATTAGTTTTGTCAAGATTTTTCTTCTTTATTAGGTGGTCTGTCGGTATCGACAGATCACCTTTTAATTTTGTCAGAATTTTCTTCTTTATTATTAGGTGGTCTGTCATTTATGACAGACCTCCTTTTAGTTTTGTCAAGATTTTTAGGTGGTCTGTCGGTATCGACAGATCACCTTTTAATTTTGTCAGAATTTTCTTTTTATTTCTTCTCTTTATGACAAATTCTTGTGGCCACCAAATCTCAAAATCGGCCAGGTCAATATCATCGAGTTTCATGTCAGGTATAAGGTCAATCATGGACATGGTCCATTAAGCTTTTGGAGGTCATCAGCTCATCGTGACGTCATCAAGACGCCATTTTGAAATTTACAAGATCGGTTATATCTTCATAATCGATCATCAAAAATCAACTATATTCACATCACATAAACTTCACATGACGGGTCATCAAGTCATGTCCTCACAGGTCATCTAAAGGTCAGGACGTGCGCGTACGCGCGCGTCAAAATTTAAAAATGCTCAAAATCACGTAGGATCAAGTCTGCACACGTTTCAGGTCATTTTGAGCATTTCAAAAATATCCGTACGTAAGCGTCCGCGCGCGCGTTTTACGCGCGCACAAGTCGTAAATAACGTTAAATCGCTGTTTTTTCGATTGATTTACAATCCTGACACTTTTCTTCATCATTTCCATCAACTTGGAATCAATTTCAATCAATAATAAGGTCGTACGGGCGCGTCAAAGTTCAAAATCCGTGCGCGCGTCTATGGCGAAAATAACGTCAAAACGTGCAAAAACATGCCTCTACAAAATTAACTCTAGCTCTTTAAATAGTCCACAAACCCCCAATTTTTTTGTCATCATCACGTAGGGTATGAATCATAGATTTCATTTCATGTATCATTTGACCCTTATAAACATTATGACGTCATCAAAATGACGCCAGAATTCAAAATTTCCAATTTTCATGTTTTGACGCCGTCACATTTATGCAAATTTGGCTCTAGTTTCGTAATTATTTGTCGTTTTTCGCCCAGATTTTGCTATGTCATAGCTGAGACAATTCTCTACAAGATCAATTATCACGATTTTTCATTTTGATGACGTCATCACAGTGAAATTTTCAATTAAAGATGCCATGTCAGAATTTTCCCTATTTGCGTGTTATGTCTATGGAAGATGATTTTTTTTCGAATCGTGAATCTACATGACATTGTTCTCTGAGCTGTATCTCAGTTGTTTTTGGTCTATTTTCTTCCAGATTTTAGTATGTTATAGCTGAGACTATAAGCTTTTACAAGTGTTGTCTCAATCTGGTGACCCAGGTTCGATCCCCGGTGGGTCCATTAAATTTTTTTTTTTTTTTTTTGCTTCTTTTTGCCTTTCATTTTACCATCTTGTTCGACTATTATAACATAAGCAATCACAAACCAAGTAATAAACTGCCTTATTTTGCGTGTTATGTCTATTGGAAATTACTGTGCAGTGGTTTATGTATAACCCTATGGAAAATTTATCAAAATTGGCTCAGTCAATTATCTTAAAATTTTCGTTAGTCATCAGTCCTAATAAGGTTAAGTTCCCGCATCTTTTTCAAGGTCCTCAGATTATTGTGACGTCTTCTACGCGCCATTTTCTACAAATCAACTTATGGTCGTACCTTCGTAACGAAATGTCATTTCTGTTTCATATTTGGCATAGTTAAGGTCAATGTCATTCCAGTCATGGTCATCACAATTATCACCATCATCATCCTCCTCATTATCATCACTGTCAGGATATAATGATCACCATCATGATTATTATCATCAACATCATTATCATCACTGTCATGATATTCATGATGATGATTATCATCAACATCATCACATCTTCCAATGACCGTTTCACACATTTTTCTACATTCCTGTCCTCAAGAAGCATCTCCATGCGTGGCATTCTTGACTTCCTACATGTATCTTCAGTCTAGCATTATGATCATCCTGATTACAATCATGATCATACAAATTGAAAGACAGACCACCTAATTCGTCCTCATGACGAATTAAATTCTAGTTAGGTGGTCTGTCGGTATCGACAGATCACCTTTTAATTTTGTCAAGATTTTTCTTCTTTATTTCTTTATTTATTTATTTTTATTACAAAATTTTGTGGCCACCAAATCTCAAAATCAGCCAGGTCAATATCATCGAGTTTCATGTCATGTATGAGGTCAATCATGGACATGGTCCATTAAGCTTTTGGAGGTCATCAGGTCATCGTGACGTCATCAAGACGCCATTTTGTAAATTTACAAGATCGATTATATCTTCATAATCGATCATCAAAAATCAACTATATTTATATCACATAAACTTCACATGATGGGTCATCAAGTCATGTCCTCACAGGTCATCTAGAAGTCAGGACGCGCGCGTATGCGCGCGTCAAAATTTAAAAATGCTCAAAATCACATAGGATCAAGTCTGCACACGTTTCAGGTCATTTTGAGCATTTCAAAAATGTTCGTGCGTAAGCGTCCGCGCGCGCGTTTTACGCGCGCACAAGTCGTCAATAACGTTAAAACGCTGTTTTTTCGATTGATTTGCAATCCTGACACTTTTCTTCATCATTTCCATCAACTTGGAATCAATTTCAATCAATAATAAGGTCGTACGGGCGCGTCAAAGTTCAAAATCCGTGCGCGCGTCTATGGCGAAAATAACGTAAAAACGTGCAAAAACATGCCTCTACAAAATTAACTCTAGCTCTTTAAATAGTCCACAAACCCCCCATTTTTTGTCATCATCAGGTAGGGTATGAATCACAGATTTCATTTCATGTATCACTTGACCCTTATAAACATTATGATATCATCAAAATGGCGCCAGAAATCAAAATTTCCATTTTTCATGTTTTGACGTCATCACATTTATGCAAATTTGGCTCTAAATTCGTAATTATTGGTCTTTTTTCGCCCAGATTTTGATATGTTATAGCTGAGACAATTCTCTACAAGATCAGTTACCACGGTTTTTCATTTTGATGACGTCATCATATTGAAATTTTCAATTAAAAACGACATGTCAGAATTTCCCCTTTTTGCGTGTTATGTCTATGGAAGATGATTTTTTTTCGAATCATGAATCTACATGACATCGTTCTCTGAGCAGTATCTCAGTTATTTTTGGTCTATTTCCTTCCAGATTTTAATATGTTGTAGCTGAGACTATAAGCTTTTATTAGTAAGCACTCCAATTTTTGATCAGATGTCGGGATCATGCCTAATTTTGAACTACCAAATGGGATTTGAGAATCCCGTTTTTCGTTTACGTGTTATCTCTATGGGAAATGTTTTGGTATATTGGTCAAAGCACTTGCCTCTCACTCCGGTGACCCAGGTTCGATCCCCAGTGGGTCCATTAAAAAATTTTTTTTTTTGCTTCTTTTTGCCTTTCATTTTACCATCTTGTTCGACTATTAAAACATAAGCAATCACAAACCAAGTAATAAACTGCCTTATTTTGCGTGTTTTGTCTATTGGAAAGTAGTGTGCAGTAGTTTGTGTACAACCCTATGGAAATTTCTCAAAATTGGCTTGGTCAATTATCTTCAAATTTTCGTCAGTCATCAGTCCTAATAAGGTCAAGTTCGCGCATCTTTTTCAAGGTCATCAGATTATCGTGACGTCATCCAGATGACATTTTGTAAAAATCAACTTATGGTCGTATCTTCATAACGAATTGTTTCTCTTTCATATTTGGCATGGTTAAGGTCACCGTCATTGCAGTCATGGTCATCACCATCACCATCATCATCATTATATCATCATGATTATCATCAACATCATTATCATCATCACTGTCATGATATCCATGATGATGATGATGATAATGCTGATTAACATCAACACCATTATCATCATTACTGTCATGATGATATAATGATCATCATCATGATTTTCAACATCATTATCATCACTGTCATGATGATATTCATGATGATGATTATCATCAACATCATTATCATCATCACTGTCATGATATTCATGATGATGATGATGATGATTAACATCAAAATCATTATCATCATCACTGTCATGATGATATAATGCTCATCAACATCATTATCATCATCACTGTCATGATATGATCATCACCATGATTATCATCAACATCATTACATCTTCCAATGACCGTTTCACACATTTTTCTACATTCCTGTCCTCAAGAAGCATCTCCATGCGTGGCATTCTTGACTTCTTATCTTCAGTTTAGTATTTCCCCATTATTATGATCATCTTGATTACAATCATGATCATACAAATTGAAAGACAGACCACCTAATTCGTCCTCATGACGAATTAAATTCTAGTTAGGTGGTCTGTCGGTATCGACAGATCACCTTTTAATTTTGTCAAGATTTTTCTTCTTTATTTCTTTATTTCTTTATTTTTATTACAAAATGTTGTGGCCACCAAATCTCAAAATCAGCCAGGTCAATATCATCGAGTTTCATGTCATGTATGAGGTCAATCATGGACATGGTCCATTAAGCTTTTGGAGGTCATCAGGTCATCGTGACGTCATCAAGACGCCATTTTGTAAATTGACAAGATCGATTATATCTTCATAATCGATCATCAAAAATCAACTATATTCACATCATATAAACTTCACATGACGGGTCATCAAGTTATGTCCTCACAGGTCATCTAGAGGTCAGGACGTGCGCGTACGCGCGCGTCAAAATTTAAAAATGCTCAAAATCACGTAGGATCAAGTCTGCACACGTTTCAGGTCATTTTGAGCATTTCAAAAATGTCCGTGCGTAAGCGTCTGCGCGCGGGTACAACGCGCGCGCAAGTCGTAGATAACGTTAAAACGCTGTTTTTTCGATTGATTTGCAATCCTGACACTTTTCTTCATCATTTCCATCAACTTGGAATCAATTTCAATCAATAATAAAGTCGTACGGGCGCGTCAAATTTCAAAATCCGTGCGCGCATCTATGGCGAAAATAACGTAAAAAAGTGCAAAAACATGCCTCTACAAAATTAACTCTAGCTCTTTAAATAGTCCATAAACCCCCCAACTTTTTTTCATCATCGGGTAGGGTATGAATCATAGATATGATTTCATGTATCATTTGACCCTTATAAACATTATGACGTCATCAAAATGGCGCCAGAAGTCAAAATTTCCATTTTTCATGTTTTGACGTCATCACATTTATGCAAATTTTGCTCTAGATTCGTAATTATTAGTCGTTTCTCGCCCAGATTTTAATATGTTGTAGCTGAGGCAATTTCCTACAAAATCAGTCTTCACCACTTTTCATTTTGATGACGTCATCACAGTGAAAATTTCAATTAAAGATGCCATGTCAGAATTTTCCCTATTTGCGTGTTATGTCTATGGAAGATGATTTTTTTTCGAATCGTGAATCTACATGACATTGTTCTCTGAGCTGTATCTCAGTTGTTTTTGGTCTATTTTCTTCCAGATTTTAGTATGTTATAGCTGAGACTATAAGCTTTTACAAATGTTGTCTCCAATTTTTGATCAGATGTCGGGATCATGCCCAATTTTTCACTACAAAATGTGATTTGAGAATCCCGTTTTTCGTTCACGTGTTATCTCTATGGGAAATGTTTTGGTATATTGGTCAAAGCACTTGCCTCTCACTCCGGTGACCCAGGTTCGATCCCGGTGGGTCCATTAAATTTTTTTATTTTTTTTGCTTCTTTTTGCCTTTCATTTTACCATCTTGTTCGACTATTATAACATAAGCAATCACAAACCAAGTAATAAACTGCCTTATTTTGCGTGTTATGTCTATTGGAAATTACTGTGCAGTGGTTTATGTATAACCCTATGGAAAATTTATCAAAATTGGCTCAGTCAATTATCTTAAAATTTTCGTTAGTCATCAGTCCTAATAAGGTTAAGTTCCCGCATCTTTTTCAAGGTCCTCAGATTATTGTGACGTCTTCTACGCGCCATTTTCTACAAATCAACTTATGGTCGTACCTTCGTAACGAAATGTCATTTCTGTTTCATATTTGGCATAGTTAAGGTCAATGTCATTCCAGTCATGGTCATCACAATTATCACCATCATCATCCTCCTCATTATCATCACTGTCAGGATATAATGATCATCATCATGATTATTATCATCAACATCATTATCATCACTGTCATGATATTCATGATGATGATTATCATCAACATCATCACATCTTCCAATGACCGTTTCACACATTTTTTTACATTCCTGTCCTCAAGAAGCATCTCCATGCGTGGCATTCTTGACTTCCTACATGTATCTTCAGTCTAGCATTATGATCATCCTGATTACAATCCCCGTTACAATCATGATCGTACAAATTGAAAGACAGACCACCTAATTCGTCCTCATGACGAATTAAATTCTAGTTCTTTATTCTTTTTATTACAAAATCTTGTGGCCACCAAATCTCAAAATCGGCCAGGTCAATATCATCGAGTTTCATGTCATGTATGAGGTCAATCATGGACATGGTCCATTAAGCTTTTGAAGGTCATCAGGTCATCGTGACGTCATCAAGACGCCATTTTGTAAATTTACAAGATCGATTATATCTTCATTATCGATCATCAAAAATCAACTATATTCACATCACATAAACTTCACTTGACAGGTCATCAAGTCATTTCCTGACAGGTCATCTAGAGGTCAGGACGTGCGCGTACGCGCGCGTCAAAATTTAAAAATGCTCAAAATCACGTAGGATCAAGTCTGCACACGTTTCAGGTCATTTTGAGCATTTCAAAAATGTCCGTGCGTAAGCGTCCGCGCGCGCGTTTTACGCGCGCGCAAGTCGCAAATAACGTTAAAACGCTGTTTTTTCGACTGATTTGCAATCCTGACACTTTTCTTCATCATTTCCATCAACTTGGAATCAATTTCAATTAATAATAAGGTCGTACGGGCGCGTCAAAGTTCAAAATCCGTGCGCGCATCTATGGCGAAAATAACGTAAAAACATGCAAAAACATGCCTGTACAAAATTAACTCTAGCTCTTTAAATAGTCCACAAACCCCCCAATTTTTTTTCCTCTTTGGGTAGGGGATGAATCATAGATATGATTTCATGTATCATTTGACCCTTATAAACATTATGACGTCATCAAAATGGCGCCAGAATTCAAAATTTCCATTTTTCATGTTTTCACGTCGTCACATTTAAGCAAAGTTGGCTCTCGATTCGTAATTATTGCTCGTTTTTCGCCCACATTTTAATATGTTGTAGCTGAGGCAATTTCCTACAAAATCACTCTCCAACATTTTTCATTTTGATGACGTCATCACAGTGAAATTTTCAATTAAAGATGCCATGTCAGAATTTTCCCTATTTGCGTGTTATGTCTATGGAAGATGATTTTTTTTCGAATCATGAATCTACATGACATTGTTCTCTGAGCTGTATCTCAGTTGTTTTTGGTCTATTTTCTTCCAGATTTTAGTATGTTATAGCTGAGACTATAAGCTTTTACAAATGTGGTCTCCAATTTTTGATCAGATGTCGGGATCATGCCCAATTTTTCACTACAAAATGTGATTTGAGAATCCCGTTTTCGTTTACGTGTTATCTCTATGGGAAATATTTTGGTCTATCGGTAAAGCACATGACTACCATGGTCAAGGTACCTGGTTCGATCCCCAGGGCCGATTTTTTTTTTTTTTTTGCTTCTTTTTGCCTCTCATTTTACCATCCTCTTCGACTATTGTAACATAAAAATTCACAAATCATGTATTAAACTGCCTTATTTTCCGTATTATGTCTATTAGAAAGTAGTGTGCAGTAGTTTATGTACAACCCTATGGAAATTGTGATTTCCTGTCCTGTATTAGAGCTATGGTGTTAAGCTCCCTAGTATCCTGTATCATCATCATTATTATCATCACCGTCATGATCATCATCGCTATTATTATATCATCGCCATCATCATGTCATTATAATCATCATAATCACCATTATCATCACCATAATCATTTTACAATGACCGTTACACATTTTGCTACATTCCTGTCCTCAGGAAGCATCTCCATTCATGGCATTCTTGACTTCCTATCTTCAGTTTAGTATTTCCCCGTTATTATGATCATCCTGATTACAATCATGATCGTACAAATTGAAAGACAGACCACCTAATTCGTCCTCATGACGAATTAAATTCTAGTTTTTCTTTATTTCTTCTTTTTATAACAAATTTTTGTACCCACCAAATCTCAAAATCGGCCAGGTCAATATCATCGAGTTTCATGTCATGTATGAGGTCAATTATGGACATGATCCATTAACATTTTGGAGGTCATCAGGTCATCGTGACGTCATCAAGACGCCATTTTGTAAATTTACAAGATCGGTTATATCTTCATAATCGATCATCAAAAATCAACTATATTCACATCACATGAACTTCACATGACGGGTCATCAAGTCATGTCCTCACAGGTCATCTAGAGGTCAGGACGTGCGCGTACGCGCGCGTCAAAATTTTAAAATGTTCAAAATCACATAGGATCAAGTCTGCACACGTTTCAGGTCATTTTGAGCATTTCAAAAATGTCCGTACGCAAGCGTCCGCACGCGCGTTTTACGCACGCACAAGTAGTAAATAACGTTAAATCGCTGTTTTTTCGATTGATTTGCAATCCTGACACTTTTCTTCATCATTTCCGTCAACTTGGAAGCAATTTCAATCAATAATAAGGTCGTACGGGCGCGTCAAAGTTCAAAATCGATGCGCGCGTCTATGGCGAAAATAACGTAAAAACGTGCAAAAACATGCCTCTACAAAATTAACTCTAGTTCTTTATATAGTCCACAAACCCCTCAATTTTTTTTCATCATCAGGTAGGGTATGAACCATAGATTTCATTTCATGTATCATTTGACCCTTATAAACATTATGACGTCATCAAAATTGCGCCAGAAGTCAAAATTTCCATTTTTCATGTTTTGACGTCATCACATTTATACAAATTTGGCTCTAGATTCGTAATTATTGGTCGCTTTTCGCCCAGATTTTAATATGTTGTAGCTGAGGCAATTTCATACAAAATCAGTGAACACCATTTTTCATTTTGATGACGTCATCACAGTGATATTTTCAATTAAAGATGCCATGTCAGAATTTTCCCTATTTGCGTGTTATGTCTATGGAAGATGATTTTTTTTCGAATCATGAATCTACATGACATTGTTCTCTGAGCTGTATCTCAGTTGTTTTTGGTATATTTTCTTCCAGATTTTAGTATGTTATAGCTGAGACTATAAGCTTTTATAAGTGTGGTCTCCAATTTTTGATCAGGTGTCGGGATCATGCCCAATTTTTCACTACAAAATGTGATTTGAGAATCCCGTTTTTCGTTTACGTGTTATCTCTATGGGAAATGTTTTGGTATATTGGTCAAAGCACTTGCCTCTCACTCTGGTGACCCAGGTTCGATCCCCGGTGGGGCCATTAAATTTTTTTTTTTTGTGCTTCTTTTTGCCTTTCATTTTACCATCTTGTTCGACTATTATAACATAAGCAATCACAAACCAAGTAATAAAATGCCTTATTTTGCGTGTTATGCCTATTAGAAAGTAGTGTATGTATAACCCTATGGAAAATCCGATTCCCTGAAGTGTATTAAAGCTATCCTGCAATATCATTAGTCCTATTGATATCACAATTTCTCAAAATTGGCTTACTCAATTATCTTCACATTTTCGTCAGTCATCGGTCCTAATAAGGTCAAGTTCCCACATCTTTTTCAAGGCCATCAGGTTATCGTGACGTCATCTAGGCGCCATTTTGTACAAATCAATTTATGGTCATATCTTCTTCACTAAATGTCATTTCTTTTTCATATTTGGAAGGGCTATGATCAATGTCATTTCAGTCATGGTCATCACCATTATCATCATCATCATCATCATCATCACCATCATCATCATTATTATATCATTATCATGATAAATTTCAATATCATTATCATCATTATTGTCATGATATAATCATCATCATCATGATTATCATCAACATCATTATCATCATCACTGTCATGATAATATTCATGATGATTATCATCAACATCATTATCATCATCACTGTTATGATATTCATGATGATGATGATTAACATCAAAATCATTATCATCATCGCGGTCATGATGATATAATGATCATCATCATGATTTTCATCAACATCATTATCATCACTGTCATGATATAATGATCATCATCATGATTATCATCAACATCATTATCATCATCACTGTCATGATATTCATGATGATGATTATCATCAACATCATTATCATCATCACTGTCATGATATTCATGATGATGCTGATGATTATCATCAACTTTATTATCATCATCACTGTCATGATGATATTCATGATGATGATGATGATGATGATTATCAACATCATTATCATCATCACTGTCATGATGATATAATGATCATCATCATGATTATGTCATGATGATATTCATGATGATGATGATGATGATATAATATCATCACCGTCATGATCATCATTGCTATTATTATTGTCATCACCATCATCATTATATCACCTTCATCATGATAATCATCACCATTATCATGATTGTTATCTTGCACAAATATTATCACATCTTCCAATGACCGTTTCACACATTTTCTACATTCCTGTCCTCAAGAAGCATCTCCATGCGTGGCATTCTTGACTTCCTATCTTCAGTTTAGTATTTCCCCATTATTATGATCATCCTGATTACAATCATGATCATACAAATTGAAAGACAGACCACCTAATTCGTCCTCATGACGAATTAAATTCTAGTTTTTAATATTTCTTCTTTTTATAACAAATTCTTGTGGCCACCAAATCTCAAAATCGGCCAGGTCAATATCGTCAAATTTCATGTCATGTATGAGGTCAATCATGGACATGGTCCATTAAGCTTTTGGAGGTCATCAGGTCATCGTGACGTCATCAAGACGCCATTTTGGAAATTTACAAGATCGATTATATCTTCATAATCGATCATCAAAAATCAACTATATTCACATCACATGAACTTCAGATGACGGGTCATCAAGTCATGTCCTCACAGGTCATCTAACGTCAGGACGTGCGCGTACGCGCGCGTCAAAATTTTAAAATGCTCAAAATCATGTAGGATCAAGTCTGCACACGTTTCAGGTCATTTTGAGCATTTCAAAAATTTGCGCGCGTACACGGGTGCGTGCGCGTTTTCCCCTATTCCACCATGAAAGAACCTAAAATCGCCGTTTTTTCTTGTGTACTCTCATAGAACACAAAATTCTGAGCAATTTGATACCTTTTCTATCTTTCTACGACAATTAATAAGGAAATTATCGTCCGTCAAAGTTTGCAGCACGCGCAGGCGTGATCCCTCACTATAGGCCATATATGGGCAAAAACATGCCTATACAAAATTCACTGTAGCTCGTTAGATAGTCCGTTGACCCCCAAATTTTTTGTCATCATCAGGTAGGTTATGAATCATAGATATGATTTCATGTATCATTTGACCCTTATAAACATTATGACGGCATCAAAATGGCACCAGAAATCCAAATTTCCATTTTTCATGTTTTGACGTCATCACATTTATGCAAATTTGGCTCTGGATTCGTAATTATGGGTCTTTTTTCGCCCAGATTTTGATATGTCATAGCTGAGGCAATTTCCTACAAAATTAGTTGCCACCATTTTTCATTTTGATGACGTCATCACAGTGAAATTTTCAATTAAAGACGCCATGTCAGAATTTTCCCTATTTGCGTGTTATGTCTATGGAAGATGACTTTTTTTTCGAATCATGAATCTACATGACATCGTTTTCTGAGCAGTATCTCAGTTATTTTTGGTCTATTTTCTTCCAGATTTTAATATGTTGTAGCTGAGACTATAAGCTTTTACAAGTGTGGTCTCCAATTTTTGATCAGATGTCGGGATCATGCCCAATTTTTCAGTACCAAATGGGATTTGAGAATCACGTTTTTCGTTTACGTGTTATCTCTATGGGAAATATTTTGGTCTATCGGTAAAGCACATGACTACCATGGTCAAGGTACCTGGTTCGATCCCCGGGGCCGATTTTTTTTTTTTTTTTTTTTTGCTTCTTTTTACTTGTCATTTTACCATCCTCTACGACTATTATAACATAAACAATCACAAACCAAGTAATAAAATGCCTTATTTTGCATGTTATGTCTATTGCAAAGTGCTGTGCAGTGGTTTATGTATATCCCTATGGAAAATCTGTTTCACTGACGTGTATTAAAGCTATCCTACAATATCATTAGTCCTATTAGATATCACAATTTCTCAAAATTGGCTTAGTCAATTATCTTAATTATCTTATTGTGACGTCATCTAGACGCCATTTTCTACAAATCAACTTATGGTCGTATCTTCATAACGAAATGTGATTTCTCGTTCATATTTGGCATGGTTAACGTCACTGCCATTGCAGTCATGATCCTTACCATTATCCCCATCATTATCATCATTATCATTATCATCATTATATCATCAATCATCTTCAAAATCACCAACACCATAATCATCATGAATATCATTATCATCACCATCATTATATTATCATCTTCATCATCATCACCATTATCATCATCACCGTAATCTTTTTACAATGACCGTTTCACACATTTTGCTACATTCCTGTCCTCAAGAAGCATCTCCATTCATGGCATTCTTGACTTCCTATCTTCAGTTTAGCATTTCCCCATTATTATGATCATCCTGATTACAATCATGATCGTACAAAGTGAAAGACAGATCACCTAATTCGTCATGACGAATTAAACTCTAGTCTTCTTTATTAGGTGGTCTGTCGGTATCGACAGATCACCTTTTAATTTTGTCAGAATTTTCTTTTTATTTCTTCTCTTTATGACAAATTCTTGTGGCCACCAAATCTCAAAATCGGCCAAGTCAATATCATCGAGTTTCATGTCATGTATAAGGTCAATCATGGACATGGTCCATTAAGCTTTTGGAGGTCATCAGGTCATCGTGACGTCATCAAGACGCCATTTTGCAAATTTACAAGATCGATTATATCTTCATAATCGATCATCAAAAATCAACTTTATTCACATCACATAAACTTCACATGACGGGTCATCAAGTCATGTCCTCACAGGTCATCTAGAGGTCAGGACGTGCGCGTACGCGCGCGTCAAAATTTAAAAATGCTCAAAATCACGTAGGATCAAGTCTGCACACGTTTCAGGTCATTTTGAGCATTTCAAAAATGTCCGTGCGTATGCGTCCGCGCGCGCGTTTTAGGCGCGCGCAAGTCGTAAATAACGTTAAAACGCTGTTTTTTCGATTGATTTGCAATCCTGAAACTTTTCTTCATCATTTCCATCCACTTGGAATCAATTTCAATCAATAATAAGGTCGTACGAGCGCGTCAAAGTTCAAAATCCGTGCGCGCGTCTATGGCGAAAATAACGTAAAAACGTGCAAAAATATGCCTCTACAAAATTAATTCTAGCTCTTTAAATAGTCCATAAACCCCCCAATTTTTTTTCATCATCAGGTAGGGTATGAATCATAGATATGATTTCATGTATCATTTGATCCTTATAAACATTATGACGTCATCAAAATGGCGCCAGAAGTCAAGATTTCCATTTTTCATGTTTTGACGTCATCACATTTATGCAAATTTGGCTCTACATTCGTAATTATTGGTCGTTCTTCGCCCAGATTTTGATATGTTATAGCTGAGACAATTCTCTACAAGATCAATCCTCACGGTTTTTCATTTTGATTACGTCATCACAGTGAAATTTTCAATTAAAAATGCCATGTCAGAATTTTCCCTATTTGCGTGTTATGTCTATGGAAGATGATTTTTTTTCGAATCATGAATCTACATGACATTGTTCTCTGAGCTGTATCTCAGTTGTCTTTGGTCTATTTTCTTCCAGATTTTAGTATGTTATAGTTGAGACTATAAGCTTTTATAAGTGTGGTCTCCAATTTTTGATCAGATGTCGGGATCATGCCCAATTTTTCACGACAAAATGGGATTTGAGAATCACGTTTTTCGTTTACGTGTTATCTCTATGGGAAATATTTTGGTCTATCGGTAAAGCACATGACTACCATGGTCAAGGTACCTGGTTCGATCCCCAGGGCCGATTTTTTTTTTGCTTCTTTTTGCCTGTCATTTTACCATCCTCTTCGACTATTGTAACATAAAAATTCACAAATCATGTATTAAACTGTAGTGTGCAGTAGTTTATGTACAACCCTATGGAAATTGTGATTTCCTGTCCTGTATTAGAGCTATGGTGTTAATCCCCCTAGTATCCTGTATCATCATCATTATTATCATCACCGTCATGATCATCATCGCTATTATTATATCATCGCCATCATGTCATTATAATCATCATAATCACCATTATCATCACCATAATCATTTTACAATGACCGTTACACATTTTGCTACATTCCTGTCCTCAGGAAGCATCTCCATTCATGGCATTCTTGACATCCTGTCTTCTGTTTAGTATTTCCCCATTAATATGATCATCCTGATTACAATCATGATCGTGCCAATTTAAGGACAGACCACCTAATTCGTCCTCATGACGAATTAAATTCTAGTTTTTATTTACTTTTAAGGCAAATTGTTGTGGCCACGAAATCTCAAAATCGGCCAGGTCAATATCATCGAGTTTCATGTCATGTATGAGGTCAATCATGGACATGGTCCATTAAGCTTTTGGAGGTCATCAGGTCATCGTGACGTCATCAAGACGCCATTTTGTAAATTTACAAGATCGATTATATCTTCATAATCGATCATCAAAAATCAACTATATTCACATCACATAAACTTCACATGACGGGTCATCAAGTCATGTCCTCACAGGTCATCTAGAGGTCAGCACGTGTGCGTACGCGCGCGTCAAAATTTAAAAATGCTCAAAATCACGTAGGATCAAGTCTGCACACGTTTCAGGTCATTTTGAGCATTTCAAAAATGTCCGTGCGTAAGCGTCCGTGCGTGCGTTTTACGCGCGCGCAAGTCGTAAATAACGTTAAAACGCTGTTTTTTGGATTGATTTGCACTCCTGACACTTTTCTTCATCATTTCCATCAACTTGGAATCAAATTTCAATCAATAATAAGGTCGTACGGGCGCGTCAAAGTTCAAAATCGATGCGCGCATCTATGACGAAAATAACGTAAAAACGTTCAAAAACATGCCTCTACAAAATTAACTCTAGCTCTTTAAATAGTCCATAAACCCCCAATTTTTTTTCATCATCAGGTAGGGTATGAATCATAGATTTTATTTCATGTATCATTTCACCCTTATAAATATTATGACGTCATCAAAATGGCGCCAGAAGTCAACATTTCCAATTTTCATGTTTTGACGTCATCACATTTATGCAAATTTGGCTCTAGATTCCTAATTATTGGTCGTTTTTCGCCCAGATTTTAATATGTTGTAGCTGAGGCAATTTCCTACAAAATCAGTGACCACAATTTTCCATTTTGATGACGTCATCACAGTGAAATTTTCAATTAAAGATGCCATGTCAGAATTTTCCCTATTTGCGTGTTATGTCTATGGAAGATGATTTTTTTTCGAATCATGAATCTACATGACATTGTTCTCTGAGCTGTATCTCAGTTGTTTTGGGTCTATTTTCTTCCAGATTTTAGTATGTTATAGCTGAGACTATAAGCTTTTATAGGTGTGGTCTCCAATTTTTGATCAGATGTCGGGATCATGCCCAATTTTTCACTACAAAATGGGATTTGAGAATCCCGTTTTTCGTTTACGTGTTATCTCTATGGGAAATGTTTTGGTATATTGGTCAAAGCACTTGCCTCTCATTCCGGTGACCCAGGTTCGATCCCCGGTGGTTCATTAATTAATTTTTTTTTTTTGCTTCTTTTTGCCTTTCATTTTACCATCTTGTTCGACTATTATAACATAAGCAATCACAAACAAAGTAATAAAATGTCTTATTTTGCATGTTATGTCTATTAGAAAGTAGTGTGCAGTAGTTTATGTATAACCCTATGGAAAATCGGATTCCCTGAAGTGTATTAAAGCTATCCTGCAATATCATTAGTCCTATTTGATATCACAATTTCTCAAAATGATAATGATGTTGATGATAATCATGATGATGATCATGATTATCATCAACATCATTATCATCATCACTGTCATGATATTCATGATGATGATTATCCTCAACATCATTATCATCATCACTGTCATGATATTCATGATGATGCTGATGATTATCATCAACTTCATTATCATCACTGTCATGATATTCATGATGATGATGATGATGATGATTATCAACATCATTATCATCAGCACTGTCATGATGATATAATGATCATCATCATGATTATCTTCAACATCATTATCATCATCACTGTCATGATATTCATGATGATGATGATGATATAATATCATCACCGTCATGATCATCATTGCTATTATTATTGTCATCACCATCATTATATCACCTTCATCATGATAATCATCACCATTATCATGATTGTTATCTTGCACAAATATTATCACATCTTCCAATGACCGTTCCACACATTTTCTACATTCCTGTCCTCAAGAAGCATCTCCATGCGTGGCATTCTTGACTTCCTATCTTCAGTTTAGTATTTCCCCATTATTATGATCATCCTGATTACAATCATGATCATACCAATTGAAAGACAGACCACCTAATTCGTCCTCATGACGAATTAAATTCTAGTTATTATTATTATTATTATTATTATTGCTCCACTTATTTTACTGAATTATCCGCAATTTCAATTAAGTATTTTAAGTGTTAAAATATGGTCTGGCGTCCCCCCCCCCCTAAATTTTGGTGCTTCCGCCGCCAATGCCCCTCCCCTCTCTCTTTCTCTGTCATCTTTCCTTCTCGATCACACTTTCAACTTCCCCCTATCCCTTAGTCTTTCTTTATCAAATCTTCCCTCGTTCTCTCTCTCTCTGTCGATCTCTCTCTCCCTCGCCCGCTCTCTTTCTCTCTAGGAAACATTTTACCCTCCCCGTTCTTCTATGAAGTTCAAACATTGTCGAAATGAGGAAAAAACAAGATCATTTGATCTCCCCGCCCGCGCACGACTTGTTTATAAATAACTTCTGGGACAAGAACAAAGTGCCCTACATTTCGACCCCATAGCCAAAGACTTTAAATAGTATCAAGACAGATTACTCTGACCTACTTCCGGAGTACATTTTGGAGGCGTAAATTCCTGTGTTAAAAACAGACTCGGAAAAATACGTTCCCCATAGGTATAACATGTGAAAAGATGTCTCACTTTGTCTTGATATTTAAAGGTCCCCTTTTATGAAATTATAATTCTTGGTATTTTGTAAATACGTATCGAAATATTTTTAAAATAATATTTCCCCAAGGTATTCATGTCCAAAACAGTCTCTTAAGCTCCGCCCCCTTTTAAACCAAGAATTCTCGTTCCGCGAGCATGATTGACGTGTGACGTCACAAACCGACATTGCCGATGCTTGTTTACAATATTGCCTATGTATTACATGTGCAAACTAACTTGCTGTTGTGTATACCACCTCGAAAACCACCTCTAAAAAAGTATGCCGCAACGCTGCGTTGTTGCAGGTTGCAGTAACACCACAAAGGAGGGTGTCAGTCTACATTTATTCCCTAAAGACCCAAATATAAGAAGGAAATGGACCGCAAAAGTAAAATTAACTCGCGCCCATTGGAAGGGGCCGAGTGAGCACAGTGTTGTGTGCTCCGAGCACTTTTGTGCGGAGGACTTCGTCGATAGCACGGGGCTGCGTATGGCATCAAGAAGAGGCCGTCCCGGAAACAAGTTTGATCATACATGTATCAATAATATGAAATTTGGCGACTCTGAGCTTTACCTCACAAGCACCTCTCTCAATTGGTCTTTACTATTATGATTTTTTTTTGTTCTTGATGAAGAAAAAGATCTTTTTCCATAAAGAGTGTTATAAAAATGTTTATCATGGTAGAGTGGAAACTCAGTATAAAGAGGTCTGATACAACAATATTCCTGATATAACAAGGCAATATTTTGGTCTCAACTCTTTATATTCTTTTTTTTTTAAACTGATATAACGAGATTCTGGATTTAACCAGGTAATTTTAATAGTCCTGTAGCGGTTGGTCGCTACTTATAAGGCGAGATGGGAATAAGAAGCAATCACCACTTACCGACTTTATGCGTGCAGGGGTTAACCGGACATGGATCCTCCAAAATGCCAAAAGTTTCCAAATATTGCACAATCCGATTCAAATATATATTTACACAGGTATCACCACAGAAATGATCACAAAACTACTTGGCTAGCACAAGCGAGATTTGGACTGTTCTCTGAGTGAATTGCAGAGAATAAAATGATGAAATAGAAATTCCTCCAGGTGAGATGATGGAGTATTGAATTAATGTGAAGTAGAGAATTGTAGAAATTGCTCCAATTGAAGTGCAGGAAACAAATTCAGAAGTGAAGAGATGACATCCTCAAATTAACGTGTTAACTCGATGAGAAAACTTTGAGAAGTGTGTCTAGCAAAGATGGAGATGAAAAGTGTTTGTTCTTATCCCTTGCTAGTGTGGCAGGATGAAGAAGAAAGGGAGTATTGTTGAAAGTCCTTGAATTGAGGGTGAGTCATTAATGTGCGATGGGCATGGCCATGCAGCTGACCACTTGTTGATAGATAAATGTGATAACATAGGGGTGGTCGTGATTGCTGGTATAAAGGGCAATGTCCTCTCAAAATGACTTTGTACAATAAGTGAAAGTGAGAAATTAAAGAAAAGATGAAGTGAGGATGAGGAAAATACTACATCAGCCCCCTCCTAGAACGTTGAATAAAAATGAAACGGTCGATAATTGAGAAAATAGTCCGAATGAAATAAAATAATATCTCATTTGAAATTCCAAACTTGAACATAGCGTTTGGGAAAGTGTACTCTTCTGCCGGAGCGAGTTTGTCTGACTTCGGGCTTGGCAGGAGGAGTGATAGAGGGAGGTTGAGGCTGAGAGGTTGGTGTAGTAGGCGCTTGTGAAGGTATAGGGTCCTGTGAGAGTGTTGGACCAGGGTTGGTAGTAGATTTGACGGGCGAGTCCAAGTATGCAGGTTTCAAACGGTCGAGACTGACGCTGTCTTGTTTTCCTTTGAGTTGGATGATGAAAAACTTGTCAGTTCGTCTGATGACTTCGAAGGGGCCGTCGTATGGTGGTTGGAGAGGTTTCTTGACTGCATCATGTCGCACAAATACATGGGTGCATGTTGTGAGATCAGGATGAACCTGTGGTTTGCGTTGTTGAGCACGAGTGGGCTGAGGTCTGAGGTTCTGCATTTGTCTCCGTAGTCGGTGGATGTAGTTGCTAGGGTCCAAATCACAATCATTCTGACTAGGCGCTACAAACTGACCTGGCAACCTTATTGTTGTTCCATATACCAGTTCAGCTGCGCAACAACCTAAATCAGATTTGACTGCAGTTCGGATTCCAAGCAAGACGAGAGGGAGAGTTTCAGTCCATCTCGCACTAGTGGTAGCTTTGAGAGATGCTTTGAGTTGTCGATGAAAGCGCTCTACAAGTCCATTTGATGCTGGGTGGTAAGATGTAGTTCGAATCCGAGAGCTGCCAAGAAGATGAGTTAGGGCTTGAAAGAGAGAAGATTCAAATTGTCGTCCTCTGTCGGTTGTGATGGTTGAGGGAGCTCCGAAGCGAGATACCCATTGTGAAATGAAAGCTTGGGCAACAGTCTCAGCTGATATGTCGGGGATTGGTATTGCCTCAGGCCATCGAGTGAAACGGTCAACACAAGTGAGGAGATATGCATTGCCATTTGAAGGAGGGAGGGGTCCCACGAGATCGATGTGGATGTGGTCGAATCTAGCGTCTGGCGTTGCGAAAGTACCTATCGGTGCCTTGGTATGACGATGTACTTTGCAACGTTGACACTGTATGCAAGTTTTAGTCCAACTTCTGACATCTTTGTTGATTCCAGGCCATACAAATCGCTCAGTGATGAGTTTTTGAGTAGCATTGATGCCGGGGTGAGATAGGTTGTGAAGAGCATCAAACACAACTCGCCGAAATTTGGCTGGGATGTAAGGGCGAGGATTTGTAGTTGAAGTGTCACATAGAATGGTAGAGTCAGAAGTAGGGAGTGGTAGAGGTTGGAGTTTGAGCGAGGTTGTTTTGAGTTGTTTGAGTTCCTCGTCATCCTCCTGAGCAGTGGCGATGACATTGAAATCAATGTTGGAAGATGTTTTGAGCGAGTTGATTTCCATGCGGGAAAGTGTGTCTGCCACTACGTTGTGTTTGCCACTAACATGCCTAATATCAGTCGTGAATTGCGATATGTAGTCTAGATGCCTGACTTCTCGTGGTGAATACCTGTCGGGTCTAGAGTTGTAGGCATGGATGAGTGGTTTGTGATCTGTGTAGACACAGAATTGCCGTCCTTCTAGTGCATGCTTGAAGTGACGAATGGTGAGGTAGATAGCTAGAAGTTCACGTCCGAAAGTGCTATATCTGGTCTCCTCTGCTGGCTGCAGGCGTTTGGAGAAGAAGGCGATGGGTTGCCAGTCATCGTCAACTAGTTGCTGCAACACCCCTCCGACAGCAACATCTGATGCATCAACCATAATGCAGAGTGGGGCATTAGGCTTAGGGTGTGACAGAAGTGTAGCGTTAGCTAATGCTGTCTTGACCGAGTTGAATGCATGGAGGGCTGTTTCGTCGAGATGAATTGCCTTGTTTTTCTGCTTGCATGCTAGGAGATCAGTGAGTGGTTGTGTGGTAGCTGCACAATCGGGAATGAAGCGTCGATAGAAGTTGATGAGTCCGAGAAACTCGCGAAGTTTGCGTAGAGAATCAGGGACAGGGAAATCGTTGATGACTTTGACTTTCTCGGGAAGAGGGCGGATGCCGTTCTCATCAACGATATGGCCGAGAAAGGTGAGGGAGGATGCGCCAAATTCACATTTGGCTGGGTTGATGACAACTCCATATTTCGCAAGTCTAGTGAAGAGAAGTTGCAGGTGTTGTACATGCTGCTCCGGTGTCTCACTTGCGATGAGGAGGTCGTCGATGTAGGCGTACACAAAGGGAAGACCACGGTTACCTCATCAATGAATCGTTGAAAAGTTTGTGCGGCATTGCGTAGCCCAAAAGGCATGGGCACAAACTCAAATAACCCAAAGGGTGTGGTGATGGCTGTTTTGTGTACGTCTGAGGGATCGACTGGTATCTGATGGTAAGCTCGTATGAGATCGAGTTTTGTGAAAACTCGTTTGCCTGCTAGGGCAGAGGTGAAATCTTGAAGATGGGGGATTGGATATTTATCGGGAACTGTATTCCTGTTTAGTGCCCGATAGTCTCCGCACGGTCTCCAGTCTCCAGGGGTTTTCTTGGGCACCATATGAAGTGGGGATGCCCAGTTGCTGCTGGATGGTCGGGTGATACCCAGTTCTAGCATGTGGTCAAATTCAGCTTTTGCGATGGTGGCCTGTCGGTTGCTAGGCGACGTGGACGGGCTGATACAGGAGGGCCTTTAGTCTCAATGTGATGGGTGACGGAATGTTTGATTGTTGCCTCCTTGTACACATGACGTGTGATGTCAGGAAATTGATTGAGAAGAGATTTGTAAGCAGCTTGACTGTCTGGCTTTACAAACATAGGACTGATAGAAGGAGTAGAAGAAAGGATGCCTTTTACTGAAAGATTAGTAGTAGAATCGATGAGTCGAAGATTGCGAACATCAACCAGCAAACCAAAGTGGTGTAGGAAGTCTGCCCCTAGGATAGGCGTGGAAATATCAGCAATGATGAAAATCCATCTGCAAGCTCGACGTAAGCCGACGTCGAGAGTCAGGCTTCGCTCTCCGTAAGTAGTAATACTTGAGCGATTTACTGCTTGTAGATGAAATTTCGAAGAAGGGTGATGTTTCTCCGATTTTGAAGGAGGAAGAACGCTTACTTCAGCTCCAGTGTCTACGAGAAATCGAATTCCAGTTTTCCTATCGGTAACGTAGAAGAGGCGACTATTTTGTGTCGTGCCAGTGGGACTTGTCGCTGCTAGTCGCTGGCTTGGTCGTTTCCCTGGTTGGTAGAAGCAGGTTTGAAGGAGCAGGGAGGAGAGCATTTCTTGGCCTCAATACCGAACCTCCAGTGATAATAGCAGTCCCCTCCAGCATGGCGTTGTGAGCTGGGGCTTCTTGCTTTTCGGTCTTGTTTTTGACGAGAACCTCGATCACGGCTACGACTTCGGCCTCGATCAGGCTGAGAAGACAGGGCTTGAACTTGCAATGTAAGCTGTGAAATTTGAGCCTTGAGTTCTTGCATCTCAGCAGAAGAAGTAGAAGAAGGAGTAGGTTGGGAGGAAGAAGACAGGTTCGAGATAGCGTGATAGTTTGATGGAGTAGTTGTCTCAATAATTTTATCCGCCAAATCCGCGAGCTTTTCTATCTCCATAGAGTCCCTAGTTGAAGCTAATACAAGTTGCACATTTGTTGGGAGCCTTTGTAGAAAAAGTTGCTTCAGAATGTTCTCCTCTAGCTTGCTGGTTCCTAATAATTGCTTCATTTTTCGGAGTAACTGAGAGGGTTTGCGATCTCCCAGTTCCTCTGAAATGAGTAACTGATGTAGGCGTTTTTGCTCGGATGCCGAAGTCCTCTGGATAAGCTCAGCCCTTAGTTTGTCGTATGGCGTTTCCTTCGGGGTGAGATGAGAATATCACGAATTTCTTGAGCATATTCAGGCTGAAGGGATGCGACAACGTAAGCGAATTTCGTTGCCTGAGCAGTGACGCCTCGGGTTGTGAACTGCGCCTCTACCTGGGCGAACCAAATGGTAGGATCATTTGGCCAGAAGGGAGGAATTCAAAGTTTGAGTTGAACATTTGAGACAGATGGAGAGCTAGAAGAAGTTTCAGAAGATGGAGAAGTTGAAGAATCAGTCATATTGTCAGTAGGCATTGTGACAGTTGAAATGGCAAGTAGATATATGAAGTAAAGGGTGACAATAAATGAAAACAATTTGACGAAGGATGAATGCTACTCAGCACGTTGGTCGGGTTTAGATCACGTCGGGGTCACCAGTGTAGCGGTTGGTCGCTACTTATAAGGCGAGATGGGAATAAGAAGCAATCACCACTTACCGACTTTATGCGTGCAGGGGTTAACCGGACATGGATCCTCCAAAATGCCAAAAGTTTCCAAATATTGCACAATCCGATTCAAATATATATTTACACAGGTATCACCACAGAAATGATCACAAAACTACTTGGCTAGCACAAGCGAGATTTGGACTGTTCTCTGAGTGAATTGCAGAGAATAAAATGATGAAATAGAAATTCCTCCAGGTGAGATGATGGAGTATTGAATTAATGTGAAGTAGAGAATTGTAGAAATTGCTCCAATTGAAGTGCAGGAAACAAATTCAGAAGTGAAGAGATGACATCCTCAAATTAACGTGTTAACTCGATGAGAAAACTTTGAGAAGTGTGTCTAGCAAGATGGAGATGAAAAGTGTTTGTTCTTATCCCTTGCTAGTGTGGCAGGATGAAGAAGAAAGGGAGTATTGTTGAAAGTCCTTGAATTGAGGGTGAGTCATTAATGTGCGATGGGCATGGCCATGCAGCTAACCACTTGTTGATAGATAAATGTGATAACATAGGGGTGGTCGTGATTGCTGGTATAAAGGGCAATGTCCTCTCAAAATGACTTTGTACAATAAGTGAAAGTGAGAAATTAAAGAAAAGATGAAGTGAGGATGAGGAAAATACTACACCCTGAATGTAGTGAAAATGTAACGGGCAATTTTCAACCTACAACCCCCCCCCCCCCCCCCCCTCGTTCGGCAGGAAAAAGGGTATACATCACAGGTACAGGTTGATTCCTACTTCTCTACCTTATACATGTAGTTCATTTGACAGAAAATCTGTTTTCCAATGATTCCCTCTCTCTCTTTCACCATTTCTTCTCTTGTGCTTTCCCTCCCTTTCTCCCTCTTTATGCCCAAAATTCTCCACTTACACACATCTTCCCTCAACTTTTTATCTCCTTTTTCCCCCAATGATTCCCTCTCTCTCTATTTCTCCCCTTGTGCTTTCCCTCCATTTCTCCCTCTTTATGCCCAAAATTCTCCACTTTCACACATCTTCCCTCAACTTTTTTATCTCTCCCTTTTCCCCCCAGTGATTCCCTCTCTTTTTCACTATTTCTTCTCTTGTGCTTTCTGTCTCCCTTTCTCCTTCTTTTTGCCCAATATTCTCCAATTACACACATCTCCTCTCAACTTTTTATCTCTCTTTTTTTTTTTTCTTTTTCCATTCTGCCAATTGTTGGTTTTGATCTCATTCCCGCACTCATACCTTTCTTTTCAATTGTTAGTTTCATTCACGACAAGCCTTGCATAGTAAATGTGTTTGAGCTCTTCCATGGAGATATAGATGTTTTATCCAGGAAATGGTTGTCTTACAATTGAACATCAAAAATTCAACAGAATACCCACCCCCCCCCCCCCCCAAAAAAAAAAAAATAACAAAACAAAACAAACAAAACTGATTAGCTTCCAAAGTGTGTTTCATTAACAAATTAAACAACAAATGCCATAAAAAATAACAGTCCTCATATGCCATTAACAATAGAGTTATCATTCTTGACTGAGATACATGCATCTTTACAACATCAATTACAAAAAATGCTCTGGGCAAATACTTAGATGTGAACTCAGTTACCCAATTCCAATTTTATTTCTGACAGTGAAAATGAATATTCAAAATAAGCCTCCTAGACTCTTTTCCTCTGATACTTGAAGCAAAAACAGCAATAAAATTTTTACATTGTCACAGTGTAGCACACCCTCATGTAATAAACCCAACTTTCAGGGAAACTGATATCCATGTATAGGAATTAAATATCATGAAAAGATAGACTGAACAATGACGTACTAGCATTTTTAACATTTCTTATAAACAGTTATATACATGATAAATGTATATGCTATCTAAGCGTTATCAAGTTAACAACTAGACCAACATATATAAGTACATAATAATAAATACAACAATAAATCAAATGAAAGAAGAAAAAAAAAATCTGTAGAAAAAATAATGTCAATTTGAAAAGAAATATGATGTGAAGCAACAATAATGATGATCACATGAATGACCCGATTAAATAAAAGATGTTTGCCAGTCATTAGTACTGAATATTTTTTTCTTTCAAATAATGACTTTGTGTAAATGTTTACACTGATGGAACAACAGTTCTGATACATAAATATTTTTAAAATGTTCAATTCTACTATCACCTTTGCATAATGTTGAGATTTGTGCATGTCATATCCAAGCCCCAATAAAAAAAAAATATGAGAATAATGGTTGCATAGCTTAAATTAAAGTTCCACAGAGCTGCCCTCCCTTTTGATTTTTTTTGCAAAGGTTAAAAAAATATATATACATACAGTAAACTTTGAAAAGAAAATACCCTAAAGAGGTAAAATGCAGGGAATATTTCCAATTTAAAAAAAAATATCTTTGAAAATCTATCTTAGAACAGTAATAAAAATCTCAGTAATAAGGTGGAAGTAAAACATATTTTTCTGTAAACATAGATCTTGACAAGGTGGGGGAAAAGATATCAACAGCAAAATTGTATGTAGGTCTACGCCTCTTCAAAGCCCCTGTTCTGTTCTGATCCAGGATTGAGTAAAAGAGGGGGCCCAAAAATGAAAGTTTGTCAAAAGGTAGACCCGTATTTTTCTGGTCTCGCCAGCTTCTCGAAAAGTCGCTCAGCGAGGAGGGGGGGGGCGGGGGGGGGGGGGGGGCAAAAAAAAGAAATTCGCCAAACCTTCAAAAATCGCTCAGTAAGGGGTTATTGGGGTCCAGTTTCCCCTCCATAATTCCCTGACAAGCAACAAAAAAAATCATACTTCTCTTCCAAAGGGGGGGGGACCGGGCCGGCTGTGCCCCCTGGATCCGCCAATGGTTCTGATGGAAATGCTGCACGGATTCTTGTCACGGCACAAGATGGAAGAGGAACACGTCCTGCCCTGCCTGGCTTTCCTATAAAAGATTTTTTTTTAAGATTAGACAACTTCAAAACAATGCACAGTGTAGTCTATGATGTAGGTGATAGTGAGGTAACTTTTACTTTGAACTTCACAAATAAACAATAGAAGATAATCTTCCTCTATTTACATTAAGGCTAAAACATTATTTTCTTTTATAGAATATCGTAATATTAATTTCATAAGGAGCCAAATTTTATATAATACAGGAATACTGCAGTAAGGATTAAAACAAAAAATATGGTGTACTCACTGATTTTCAGTTGCATCCTGCCTTGCCTGTCCGCCATACTGCTGTCGATACAAATAGTAAGCAGTTTCCATCACATACCGCTCCATGCAGACACACTGGATGAAACCCTGGGTGGAGAAGAAGAAGAAGAAGAAGAAGATCATATCTATTGTCAACTATAACGGTACCTACACTTACTTAGTGTAGCAGCACAAAGAAAACAAGCAAGATAACAGGAGAGCTAAGAGTTTTCTGGATATCAATGTTAGAATTTACTAGAATCAAACGCTACCACCCCATGCACCAGTAAAACTGCCCAAGCGCAAGCCCAGGCAGGGTCAGCAGGCGAACAATCAAACGGCGCGGCGTGTACCCCCGCCGCACATCGAGCTCACTGCCTCGATCAGCGAAGTATCAGCTCAGCCTCTCGGGCAATTTGCAAGCGTAAACAAGATTCATAATACGTGGATATGCGTGAATTAAACTTTAATCGGTAATTTATTATCAAAAAATAATTACCAGTTGTTATTCCCAAGTCTCCCGTCGATATCCTCTCCGTTATTAAAATCAGGGACGTCTCTGTCATCATCAGAATCTTGCCCAGAATCCGACATGTCTGGCTCAAACATAGTATACGACCGGGCCCCTAATTCCTCTTCAATTTCTTCTGGGACTTGATGCTCCAAATCAGATATATCTGATCCTGAATAAGTGTCCTGGCTGAAGAAGATGATGCCAACGTTGATGTAGGATTTTGTCTTTAAAAAGCTAAAATGAAATGCTGAAATGGCACGAAGTCGAAGGGATCTACACGAAGCTGATCAATAGCCATAACACACACACATCGATACTCGATCCAGCTTGTGTGAGTCGAGCGTTCTGTGGGTGACGTCACATGACGTCATCGATCGCTGGACCGATTTTCCAAAATTTTTAGGGGCGTTCCCAGTTATTTTTTTATTTTCAAGGTTACAGATTAATGAATGGAATTCAGGTAATATGATTGACAGATCTGGATTCACAGTAGAAAAGTCTATTAAATGAAGTTCCTTTGTAATTCCATAAAAGGGGACCTTTAATATCTTACTCTATATTTTTCAAGTCTGATTTTTGCACGAGAAAAAGGATGGATAGTTAAAAAAACATTTCTTGAACCCTTTTTGTCAATAAATGCCGCTATATATCCCTTGGATCATGCCTGCTTTTTGACAGAGTCATCTGCCATAGGGTTAACACGTGAAAACATGGATTTTAAAAATGATTATAGTTCCTCTAGTATTACCTTGAATTTAGTGCAAATGTAGCTTACATGTAATTTGAGACTCTGAAAAGGCTTAATGAAGGCTCAAAAGGTGCAAAGGACCCCGCATAAATCCCCGGGAATATGCATGCTTTTGGCCTTCCATCTCCCATAGGTTAACACGCAAAAACGGGAATTTTTGAATGATTATAATTCCCGCAAAATTAAATCAAAATTTTGAAAAATGTGCCTTGAATAAAATTTAAGGCTATGAAAATGTATAATTAAGACTCAACTAGTTGAATAGACCCCGCATAAATCCCCGGGAATATGCATGCTTTTTACCCCAAAAAAGTCTCTCCTGCCATAGGTTTACACGCGAAAACAAGGAATTTTAGGATGATTATAATTCCCTTTGTTTATCTTTGAAAATGTAAAAAATGTGATTTACATGAAATTTAAAGCTCTGATAAGGTATAATTAAGGCTTGATGAGTCCAGTAAACCCCCCATAAATCCCCGGGAATATGCATGCTTTTGGCCTTCCAGCTCCCATAGGTTAACACATGAAAACAGGGGTTTTGAAATGATTTTAATTCCCCTAGTATTTATTTGAAATTATGAAAAATGTGATTTACATGAAATTTAAAGCTCTGAAAGGGTATAATTGAGGCTCGATGAGTCCAATAAACCCCGCACAAATCCCCGGGAATATGCATGCTTTTGACCAAAAAAAAATAATTTGCCATATTACACGTGAATTCCAATTTTGTTATCGATGACCTAATTTGGGCGTGTACCGATCACGTGAGATCGACGACATCCAATGAGATCGTGCACCAGCAGACGACCATGTAGGAGGGGGGGGGGGGGGCTTCTGAACCCTGTTATGGATATGAGTCCGACACTGACATTCTATGACAAGGGCGTAGTTAAAGGGTGGGGGCACAAAATTAATGCAGGGCTGTCAACTTTGGGGAACCGCTTGAAGGGAGATTTGTATTTTTTCTTCTCGCCAGCTCTCCAAAAGTCAGTTGGGGGATTTTTCGCCAGCCCTCCAAAAGTTGCTCAGTAGGGAGGGGGGGGGGGGGGGGGTGGGGGGTGTGGCAAATATTTTTCTTCTCGCCAGCCCTCCGAAAGTCGCTCAGTGGAGGGGTGTATACTATAGGGTATCAGATTTTATCAGTTTTCCTCCATAAATCTCTGACAAGCAAGTTATCAATTCTAAAAGGGGGATACAATTTTTTTTTAAGCCCCCTAAATCCGCCGCTGATCCATGCCCGGACTGTCACGTCAGTCTTGCGGGGTGGGCCTCTTTACAAGTTTTTCTCGGAGGGTTAATAGAACGACATTGTTATAGTCTCGTGGGCTCCCAAACTAAATTTGGTGCTCGATCCGGGTTTTTTCACAATTTAGGCAAGAGCCCGTATATGCCAACCTGGGTTTCGAGAAGGAGGCCACGGCCGATTCGCCTCCTCTTGATCCGCCCCTGCTATTCTGTCATGAATGTGAAGAATAGGATTGCATAGTGTTGGTGGTCGATCTCATTAAATTGAAAGATTGGGGAAAAAGCAATAAGAGATCATTTTTTTTTTGTTCCAATTGCTTTATTTTTACTTTGTTTCTGTTTGTTTGTTGTTGTTTTTTTTTTTTGCTCAGTGATTTTGTTTTTAATCATGTAAATCACTCCTAATTTTTGTGATTTCTATTGATTTCCTAATAAAAACACAAATAAAAAAAATAAGAGATCATTATTTTTTCCTCAATTCTATTGGAGTCATTTTTACAGATCGGTTGTATATAAGAGAGAATAAGAGTATGAGAAAAAATGAGAGGGGGAGAAGAGAGAGACAAAGGGAGCTGGGGCAAAAGTAATGGGATATTCCTACAAAGACAGAATATGACTGTTAATAAATAAATTATATCACCAGCTGCTATTGATGGTTACTAGTTAATTTAATTTAAAACACGGAGGCCATCCCCCACTCTTTTCGTACAATCGGTAAAGGACCTATTGCGTTGGTGATGGCTTCGGAGCAAGCCCCTATACTGTTTTCTTCGCCTGCGTCTCACATTTCTACAGCAGAATATTACAAATAACTTACCGTAAGTTGGTTATATTGGTGGCGTATCCAGGAATGCAGGGGGAGGGGGAGACTCACGTCTGACGCACAAAAAAATCATCAGATGCATTCTATTTTGAATTTTAGGACAAGCAAGGGGGAAAAAATGATCACAGTTTTCAGATCCTTTCTGTGCTGGGGGGGGGGGGGGGGGGGGGGGTACACATTTCCTTTCATTCGATGTGTAACTAAGACATGTCAGATTTGGTTTTGGCTGGCACATAGGGGTACGTATATTCCTGGATATATAATCTTGGATACACCACTCTTAATTTAATCTTTATATTTATATAAGGAATTGCTCGAACGCAATCTCATTTTATTAAATCCTTTCTGTCTTGAATAAGGCTAATTACATTACAACTGACCCCCCCCCCCCCCCCCCTGGGCTGCGTACGGCCTTGAAACCCAGTGAGGCATTTACTGCAGTGGGGGATTTAAAATGAGTATAGAATCTACTCTGACACATGCGCGTACCAAGGGGGGTGTTTTATATGTTCAAACACCCCCGTTTGGTGTTATTTGAAGTTAAAACACCCCACTTAGAATTTCTGATAACTTTTTCTGTTTTTTTTTTCCTTGTCAAGATAATTTTTGAATAAAAAGACTCCCCCCCCCAAAAAAAAAAAAAATAACAGAAATAATGATTTTTTTTTTATTTTTTTTTTTTGTGTTGCTTGCCAGAGACTCTCCCCCCCCCCCCAAAAAAAAAAAAAAAAAAAAAAAAAATTAAAAAAAAAAAAATAATAAATAAAAAAAAAAAAATAATAAATACTGATAACCTTTTTTTTTTGTTGCTTGTCAGAGAATTTGGGAGTAAAAACCACCCCCTTTAAAAAGTCCTGGGTATGCCACTGCTCTGACATACGGTAGGATAAATTCATCGTCAAATGTTAACTGTAGTAAAAAAGAACGGTAAGTACGGTATACAATTTTCAATCTTGAAATAAGCAGCGCTCAGTAAGGTATTTACTGGTAGACATTTCGCTGGGAGTTCAAGCAGCCAAGCCGTAATACAGCTCAGCCTCAGACTGTGGGCGCTGCCATGACAGATTACCAGCGTGTAAAGAAGAATGTAATCAGTTTTAACTAAATTCGAACAGGGAAAAACAGAGCACACAAATACTATACTCAAACATTTTTTTTTCTCAACAACATCACTAACGTCCAAAATTAACCAATCTCCAAATGCATGCAGGTTTCTTCCCCCGGAGGCGCTTACTTTTTCCGTGATGCATACGCGTCAAATCGGCCAAATCTGCATTTTTAACGTCTTGATGAAGACTATTCTTCGGCTCCTTCACGTGCACGTACTGCGCCTAGCTCGCTAGCCTGTACGCGCTATACGTATGTACGTACGTATATGGCACGCCATTTGCTCAATAAAGGCGATAAACACTGTTTATCGACCGATAAACTATGTTTTTCGAGAAAAACTATGTTTATCACTCGATAAACAGTGTTTTTCGGTAAAACGTTGTTTTTCGAGCGATAAACATAGTTTTTCAAGTGATAAACAGAGTTTATCGGTAAAACTATGTTTATCGAGTGATAAACATAGTTTTACGGTAAAACTATGTTTATCGAGCGAAAAACATTGTTTTTCGGTAAAACTATGTTTATCGGTTTATCGCTCGATAAACATAGTTTTACCGTAAAACAATGTTTATCGATAAGCAGAGTTATTCGTCCACTGTCGTAAGTGGCGCAGCGCAGGGCTCCTGCATAGAGTATACCTATGGATGCACGAGAACCGTTCTTCATCCCTAGCCCTCAGAGCCATCTATTACAGAGTTTGACCAACTCGGCTCCATGTAGGTAGCAATATGGCGCTTGTTGCTTTGTTAGGCAAGCACTAAACAAAGGAATATACGCCATGTTGTGCCCAAATAAACCGAGTTGGCCGAAGTCTGTAATATGGCTCTGTAGATGGTTTTACAAGCCCTCCCCTCCGGTCCCCAAAACAACAACAGCAATAAAAATAACAACATAATATTACAGAGAGTTCATAAAGGAGTCACTGCTATGTTTAATAAATAGCCTGGCAAGTAGCACAACATATTATAACAAGCATATTATTGATACGTATAGGCTATAGGCCAATTATATGATCATGACAAGGGAAATAAAAGAAGCAATAGTAGAGTAACCGGTGCAAAATCTAAGTCTGGTCGCATAACTCCATCCAAAATGACATCGTCATCGTAATTCTGGATAGTCCACTTCATAATAACAATTGTAATAATGATAATAACAATAATAACAACAACAACAATAATATCAATAATGAAAATGATAATACAGATATTACTACTAATAATAATAATGATAATAATGATAATTATAATAACAATAATAATAATACGAATAATACTAGTAATAATAATAAATGAATAGATACCATAAACAACCAAAGTCGAAGAAAGATGGATCGTAACAAGTTAAGGAAGAGTCTTATTATCATGCTGATATAATCATAAAATGAAACCAAAGTATAATCATTATGAAGTAAGGAAATTCATACAATTTATGCAGCATGACAAGATTGAAATCATTGAACGTATTTATTAACTTTGCATAATATACTAACATTTCTGAAAACAGATGAACATCTTCAATTTTAGAGGTAGTCTTATTGATAGCGTTTGTAACAGTTACAACCGCTGACCTGAAGTTTGAAATAACTTTTACAAGCATAACGAATTACAAAACATTAAAAGACATTGAGAGTAAAACAATCCTCATCGTAAAAAATAGAAATAAGGAATTACACAAGTAGAAGAAAACATTCTGACCTAAATTAATGGCTTTTATCAACCAGTGCCCCGCCTTATAAGGAGTTGAAGCGATTTATTTGAAACAATCGCAAGTTAAAATCAATCGCAACTGTGTACTTAACATAGGCATAGACATAGGCGCACGAGAAGGGGGGGGGGGGCTGCAGCCAACCCCAACCCCCGGATTTTGAAAGTGCCGATATTCCGGTAACTCACACCTCATAATCAGGGAGTGAGGTGCCCGAATATCCTCATATTTCAGTCATTATATGCCGAAATATGTTATTTTTATGATTTTTCACAACGGAAAGGCATAATTATTTTTGGTCGCTAGCTTCGCGCGCTCGTAAATTTAAATAACGGAAAGTTCCCAGGTAGCAAGCCCATATGGGGATCATGTAGGCCCCATATGGGTTTGCATATGGGTCCCACATGGGAATGCCCATATGGGCCCCATAAGATTTTGCACCCAAGACCCATGTGGGTCCCATATGGACCATCCCAGATCGCCAATATGGGTTCGGCCTCGGGCCCATCTGGGTATAAATGTGGGCAATATGTGGGTAAAATATGGGCTATCCCATATGGGTATTATCTGTCGGCTACCATATGGGTTCCACATGGGAATGCCCATATGGGCCCCAAAAGAATTTGCACCCAAGGCCCATATGGGGCCAATAAAGGCCGTCCATATGGCTAATATGGGTTCAGCCTGGGGCCAATCTGGGTATACATGTGGGCAATATGTTGGCAAATACTAGGCTATCCCATATGGGTCCTACCCTGGAATGCCCATATGGGGCCCCATAGTATTTTGCACACAAGGCCCATTGGGGACCCATATGGGCCATACCCGATGGCCCATATGGGTTTAATCTGGGGTCCATCTGGGTAATATATGGGAACAGTTTGATTGATCCCATATATTGTGTTCCCCCATGGGCCCCCTCATGGGCCCGAAATAATTTAGCAACTGAGATTTACAATATGCCTATTTTGGTCTATTCATTCGATACATGCAATCATCATCAGCCTCTCACCACAGCTATGCCAGTACAAAAAACAACAACATTAAAATGAAAAATGGGGGGTACTTGAAATATAAGTTGCCGGTGACCTGCCATGCAACCTGTGTACATACATGTATGTCACAAATAATGAGTATTGCCTGTGGAATTTTGTCTTGAAAACAGACCTGTTTGCGCGGTCAACAAATTTGTGAGCATGCCTATATATGAAGTACCCCCACCAAACTCATTCACGCTGACATGTATTCACTTATTGCTACATACCCAATAAATTTACTCCATAGTAGTAATTAGATTATCAAAGTATATAAACATTTTTTATTATAAATAAGCATCTATAAATGATATTTTCATCAAACAAGAATTTTACTGTTAAGTTGGGAATAGGCAACGACATACATGTATTTTATATTGATCTGCAAATATATTTTCACTTATTCGTACATGCCCATGAAATTTACTCCATAGCAGTAATTAGATTTCCATGAAGTACCCCATAAATCCCATTCATGCAATCATGTATTCACTTATTTCTACATAGTTTTACCCATTAAATAGTAAGTAATCATATTTCAAAGTAAACCTTTTTAATATTAGAAATTAATACTGTGTAGTTGGTAAGGAATTAATCCAAGTCCCTCGAATAGGACTAAAAGATTTCTTTCCCCCGGTTGCTTACTTACAAACATACGCTAACTTGCTTTCTTAGCTGTCAGGTTAAATAAATTATCAATCAATTAACCACCATAATGTTCATCTTACAAAAAGAACTGGAGATTTTTCATTTTAAGCTTGGGGATATGCAACGATATACATTATTGAAGTGAAATAAGCTTAGGAGTCTACCATTAAAAATGATAATGGGATTTTGATGGAATCATTTCTCATACAATTCATTTTGTGACACATCACATGGTATTGGAAGTGTGTTTAGATACTGTAAGTACAATTTCTAAAGAACAGCCTTGGCAACACACTTAAAACAAACTTAAAAGAAAAACACATTGTGAAAATAATAAATAATGGAATATTGTATTGGTTAGGTAGTTTATATCACGGCTCCTTCTCACTATTGAAAAAAATATGCATCTGTTCGGAAGGGTCGACTCCGATTATAGCTTGCCATTACATGTGTCATGGTTAAGGCGATACCCCGAGACAATTTCACACTATCCATTTTTCGCCATTAGTTCCTTCATAACGTGCAGGCTAGTGGAGTTCAGTGTCAAGCCCCATGAGTTTAGAATGTTCTTTCAGAAATGCATGTATCTTATCACAAAGAGCTAAGTAATATTTTAATACCCAAAGGCCCAGTTGGCGAATTCATCAAATAACAGCACGGCGGTCAGAAGTAGAATGAATTGATATATATACAATAGACTTTCCCCTCCAGTTGTAATCTCTAGGCCTCCTTCACCATGCATACATTAAAGATGATTAATATGCAGTATTTGTTATTACAATCACATCATGCTATCCAAACGATAAGGTTAAACAATAGTTGTTTCCATCTGGCACTTCCTCATAATTATCCAAATTACTGGTCAACATCTAATGAAGCTGCGGTTTTTGTTCATCAGTTGATTGTGCATTCCCCATAGTTGAGATGCATACACGACCAGGGCATGTTGAAAGGAGTTTTCCCGGCCTTCATAGTATTCATAGTAAACATTTCTTCAGTTCCGAATACTGCAAACATTTTCCTGCAGGTACTACTTATGGTGCCACCTTAACAGCTTCATCCAGTTTGGATATAATCATGATATAATCTTAACACGTGCCAGAAGTCTTCTTCATTTTGTCCATCTAGAATATACGTTAATTTCTTTTTTTAGTTGTTACGTTACTGCTTATGCTGTTTCCTCGTACCGTTGTTGTTTTTCTCGTCTATTTGCTGGATCTGAAACGACAGAGTGAGATATATGTACAAGTAAAAAATTTCACCAAAAATATTACACTAGCATATTTACAATATTAAACTTTTGTAGTGAAATTTGCAAATATGCTACAATTTTTGATTACCAATGCAGATATTTTTTAAAAAGCAAATCTAAATGTTAGCTCGTTTTTTTCTCTCTCCTGCCCCTCCCCTTCTCTCTCTCACTCTCTCTATATACCACATATACGAGACATCATGCCGTTTCCATAAAATAAAAAAAAATCAAAGAGAGTCGGGTCCCACCCCCCCCCCCCAAAAAAAAAAAAAAGAAAAGGAAAGGAAAAAAAGAAAAGAAAAAGGAAAAAAAGAAAACATATAGAAATATGGATAATACCTATTGACCCATGCAAAGGGAAATGACAAGAAATATAGCAGAAAATAAAATGTTGTATGGAATAAAGGTACAATATTGATACAGAAATAAGGGGAGGGGAGAGAAATAGAGTGCAAGAAAGGCAACTTTATAAAGATATCAAGATCATCTGTATATTTTGAGAATGGTAGTAATGACACATCAATTATTCATTTATGGCAGATGTTCCTCACATGAAGCGAACAATAACATTATTATGACATAATAAACTATGACATTCATCTTGTCTTGAAATTGAAGCTGCATAATTATGTGCTCGATACACACTTGCCTAGTGAAATGATTTTGATTTCTTAGCCCATATACATGGAAAGCCAGACCACTAGTTAAACCAAGGAGTTACCACACAACCCCATGGTTATAAACAGACCAGTAGGGAATGTAAACTATCACGCGGTGGGTGAACGATATGACCCAGGCATACTTCTTTCCTCTTGGGCCTTGCAACTTAAACAATGGGAGTATTAAGCTAAGGTAAACTGCACTATGAACATGGCGAACAAAGAAGCGGACAAAATATACAGCTCCTCATTGTACCTTCCACAATTGCCCTGGTAGACAAAAGAACATCCCTTCATTGCTATTATGTAAAAATATGTAGAACAGGTGTCACATGCATATTCACCTGTTCTGCTTATTTTACATAATAGTAATGAAGGGATGTTCTTTTGTCTACCAAAGCAATTGTTCATCGTGTTCATAGTGCTGGTATCTCAACTGAATTAACATTTCTCTATCAATTTACTCATAATAATCGCACAAAAGACAGCCATGGACCAGAAAATGTCACTGGATGGTACATCTCAGGCTATATATGTACTTTTAAATTAATAAACAATATCAAAGAGAAAATGAAATTTAGAAAGAAATGATAAGATATAAAAAGCAGCTTACCTTCAAAGAGTAGGGAGGCGGATGTGTAGTGCTTCATTCGTATTAAAGTAGTAGTAATGGAATGCCGTTTCCTCAAAAGGTGGCGCAGGTTTGAAAAGTGGACTCAACCATTTGTACTAGGGGTCAAAAGCACATGGGGGTTGGGAGGTGCTTTCATTTTCTCTTAAGCACTTCTCACATTCTTTAGGTCTGCATAGATTAATAGAGTACCGAAGTACTGACGTCATATTCGCTCGTTGTCCAGGTTACTAGTTCTAAACAACAAAGCCCGTGATTGAGGTTCACCGCGAAATCAGTCAAGCAACGGGCTGGAGCAGGACAAATTCAGTGTTTGGTGCCGGTGTGATCACCACGCCATTGTTCAGCACAAAATTGTTTAGAACCAGCAACCTTGACAACTTGGGCGGTATGACGTCACACTTCGGTACTCTATTACCGTTTGATAAGTTAGGGCCAGTATAATGACAACAAAATATGAATTCAGTTTGCAAATGTGAACAATGTAGATCTTTAATAGTATGCTGATAATTTTTTTGTCAGAAGTATGTACCTCTCAAGAATATGGGTTTACCCAGTTTATGATATACACATCTTACCCACATGGGTTCGTCCAGATTATTCCAATAATGATACCCACATTGGGGTTTACATATTTTAACATATGGGTTTGCCCAGGTCATTTCAAAATGACACCCATTTGGACTTTGGAATATCATACTCATATGGACTTGCCCAGCTTACTCCCATATGAAACCCATATGGGCATTGACTTTTGTTTCCCCAGATGGGGTTGCCCAGCTTATTCCCCATGTGATATCCCTATGGGCATTCATATGTCTTTCCCCAGGGGTTTGCCCTGCTTATTCCCACATGATACCCATATGGGCATTTAGATATGTTTACCAGATGGGTTTGCCCAGCATATTCCCATGTGATATCCATGTGGGCATTTACATGTCATTTCCATATCGTTTTGCCCAGCATATTCCCATATGATACCCATATGGGCATTTACAGTTGTTTCCCTAAATGGGGTTGCCCAGCTTATTCCCATGTGATATCCATGTGGGCATTCATATGTCTTTCCCATATGGGTTTGGCCAGCTTACTCCCATTTATTACCCATATGGGTATTGACATATATATCCCATTCGGGTTTGCCCAGCTAATTCCCACGTTATACCCGTGTGGACATTTGCATGTCTTTCCCATATCGGTTTGCCCAGTTTATTCCCATGTAATATCCATATGCGCATTTACATGTCATTTCCATATCGGTTTGCCCAGCATATTCCCATATGATACCCATATGGGTATTTACAGTTGTTTCCCTAAATGGGGTTGCCCAGCTTATTCCCATGTGATATCCATGTGGGCATTCATATGTCTTTCCCATATGGGTCTGGCCAGCTTACTCCCATTTATTACCCATATGGGCATTTACATGTCATTCCCATATCGGTTTGCCCAGTTTATTCCCATGTAATATCCATATGCGCATTTACATGTCATTTCCATATCGGTTTGCCCAGCATATTCCCATATGATACCCATATGGGTATTTACAGTTGTTTCCCTAAATGGGGTTGCCCAGCTTATTCCCATGTGATATCCATGTGGGCATTCATATGTCTTTCCCATATGGGTCTGGCCAGCTTACTCCCATTATTACCCATATGAGTATCGACATATATATCCCAGACGGGTTTGCCTAGCTTACTCCCATAAAGAACCCATATGGGCATTTACATGTCTTTCCCATTTGGGTTTGCCCAGTTTATTCCCATGTAATACCCATATGGGCATTTACATGTCATTCCCATATCGGTTTGCCCAGTTTATTCCCATGTAATATCCATATGGGCATTTACATGTCATTCCCATATCGGTTTGCCCAGCATATTCCCATATGATACCCATATGGGTATTTACAGTTGTTTCCCTAGATGGGGTTGCCAAGCTTATTCCCATGTGATATCCATGTGGGCTTTCATATGTCTTTCCCATATTGGTTTGCCCAGTTTATTCCCATGTAATACCCATATGGGCATTTACATGTCATTCCCATATCGGTTTGTGCAGTTTATTTCCATGTAATACCCATATGTGCATTTACATGTCATTCCCATATCGGTTTGCCCATTTTATTCCCATATGATAGCCATTTGGGCAAATATATATGTTTCCCGGGTGGGTTTGCCCAGCTTATTCCCATATGATACCCATTTGGGCATTTACATGTCTTTCCCATTTGAGTTTGCCCAGCATATTCCCGTATGATTCCCATGTGGACATTTGCATGTCTTTCCCATATTGGTTTGCCCAGTTTATTCCCATGTAATACCCATATGGGCATTTACATGTCATTCCCATATCGGTTTGCCCAGTTTCTTTCCATGTAGTACCCATATGTGCATTTACATGTCATTCCCATATCGGTTTGCCCATTTTATTCCCATATGATACCCATTTGGGCAAATATATATGTTTCCCAGATGGGTTTGCCCAGCTTACTCCCATGTGATACCCATATGGGCATTTACATGTCTTTCCCATTTGGGTTTGCCCAGCATATTCCCATATGATACCCATATGGGCATTTACATGTCATTCCCATATCGGTTTGCCCAGTTTATTCCCATTTTATACCCATATGGGCATTTACATGCCATTCCCATATCGGTTTGCCCATTTTATTCCCATATGATACCCATATGGGCAAATATATATGTTTCCCAGGTGGGTTTGCCCAGCTTATTCCCATATGATACCCATGTGGGCAAATATATATGTTTCCCAGATGGGTTTGCCCAGCTTACTCCCATGTGATACCCATATGGGCATTTACATGTCTTTCCCATATCGGTTTGCCCATTATATTCCCATATGATACCCATATGGGCAAATATATATGTTTCCCAGGTGGGTTTGCCCAGCTTATTCCCATATGATACCCATGTTGGCAAATATATATGTTTCCCAGATGGGTTTGCCCAGCTTACTCCGATGTGATACCCATTTGGGCATTTACATGTCTTTCCCATTTGGGTTTGCCCAGCATATTCCCATATGATACCCATATGGGCATTTACATGTCATTCCCATATCGGTTTGCCCAGTTTATTCCCATTTTATACCCATATGGGCATTTACATGCAATTCCCATATCGGTTTGCCCATTTTATTCCCATATGATACCCATATGGGCAAATATATATGTTTCCCAGGTGGGTTTGCCCAGCTTATTCCCATATGATACCCACGTGGGCAAATATATATGTTTCCCAGATGGGTTTGCCCAGCTTATTCCCATATAATACCCATTTTGGCAAAAATATATGTTTCCCAGATGGGTTTGCCCAGCTTACTCCGATGTGATACCCATTTGGGCATTTACATGTCTTTCCAATATGGTTTTGCCCAGCTTATTCCCACATGATACCCATATGGGCATTTACAAATGTTTTCCCATATGGGTTTGCCCAGCTTATTCCCACATGATATCCATAAGGGCATTTACATATGTTTCCCAGATGGTTTTGCCCAGCTTATTCCCATATGATACCCATATGCTCATTTGAATATGTTTCACAGATGGGTTTGCCCAGCTTATTCCCATATGGTACCCATATGGGCATTTACAGATGTTTCCCAGATGGGTTTGCCCAGCTTATTCCCATATGATACCCATATGGGCATTTACATGTCATTCCCATATGGGTTTTCCCAGTCTTTTCCCATATGGTTCCCATATGGGCTGGCCCAAGTAGATCTCAAAATGGGTTAACCCATATGGGTCCCACAAGGGATACATATGGGATTTATATGGGTTCCCTTTTGCCCAGATGGCCCGGATGATGCCCATATGGGCCCCACATGGGCCTGTTACCTGGGTTGCTATCATTTTTTTACAACAAAAAGGCCATAGGTGCAGTACCAGGGATCAAACCCCCAACCTTCGCGTTTCCAGTCAAGCGCTGTAAACCGTTCGACTACGACACCTCCACACACGCACACACACACACACACACATACATAAACAATTATTAGATTCTTCTAATCTCGTCCTCTTATTTTCGTCTCTTTTCTCTTCTCCTCTCCTCTTTTATAAACCTTCCCAGTTTTGTGTCTCCATTTCATTTTGTTATTCATTGCGGGGATGGGGGAGGTGCTTTTCGTCGAAAAGAGATCCGCTTTTTGAAGATGGCAATTAAAACCATAATATCATATCGTGACCCTAAATTTTCCCTTTAACAGTGGCGTAGCTAGAATCTAGCCATTGTGGGAGCACCATTGGAGACACAAGTCTTTTGGAATAATCTTAAAGCTAATCTAAGACGCCGCTGGTGGAAGAGGGTTGGGGGGGGGGGGGGTGCGGTTGCCGGAAGGGGTCCAACCGTCTTCTTTCCTATTCCATTTTCTTTCTTTTTTTTTCTTATTTTTCGCCATCCGATGAGGGAGGGGTGGGGGCGTGCCCTCCATCCCCCCCCCCCCCCCCCCCCGTTGCTACACCTCTGCTCCTGATGAATTCGCCTTCTTTTACCGGGAATTATTAACCCTATTTCATTTTTCGGAAATACGAACCCTATTTCATTTTCGGAAATATGAACCTTATTTCATTTTCGGAAATACAAACCTTATTTAATTTTCGGAAATACGAACCCTATTTAATTTTCGGAAATATGAACCCTATTTCATTTTCGGAAATACGAACCCTTTTTCATTTTCGGAAATGCGAAACCTACGCTACGCCACTTACGACGGTGAACAAATATCGATAAACATAGTTTTACGGTAAAACTATGTTTATCACTCGATAAACATAATTTTACGGTAAAACTATGTTTATCAATCGAAAATCTTAGTTTATCGAGTGATAAACAATGTTTTTCGCTCGATAAACATAGTTTTACCGTAAAACTATGTTTTTCGCTCGATAAACATAGTTTTAACGTAAAACTATGTTTATCACTCGATAAACATAGTTTTACCGATAAACTCTGTTTATCACTTGAAAACCTTTGTTTATCGCTCGAAAAACAATGTTTTACCGAAAAACAGTGTTTATTGAGTGATAAACATAGTTTTTCTCGAAAAACATTGTTTTTCGATCCAAAAACATAGTTTATCGGTCGATAAACAGTGTTTATCGCCTTTATTGAGCAAATGGCGTGCCATATACGTATACTAGACCTCTATACAGTTTGAACTGTAGAGTGTAGTGTAGTGTTAATGTTATTGAGTGCACTTGAAAGAAGTTTGACTTTGAGTTTTAGTTTGACCATACGACTCGGATCTAATGCCAAAAATGGAAGAGAATCCTACTGAGAGTGACATATCAGTGACACCGACAGAAACTGTCACTGTCATGTCAGAGAGGGTGTGTCAGGTTGCGATGGTGTTTCAATTCTTCAAAGAATTTCAGGTATGTTGCGTTAGACTTAGTGCAAAAATGTAAAAATAGATAATTTTTTACTATTTTAATTTTAATTTTTAAAATTAATAACTTTTGATGTTTTGTATAGCCTAGTATGATAATAGGACTACCCATATGGGCATTTACATGTCATTCCCATATCGGTTTGCCCAGTTTATTCCCATTTTATACCCATATGGGCATTTACATGCCATTCCCATATCGGTTTGCCCATTATATTCCCATATGATACCCATATGGGCAAATATATATGTTTCCCAGGTGGGTTTGCCCAGCTTATTCCCATATGATACCCATGTGGGCAAATATATATGTTTCCCAGATGGGTTTGCCCAGCTTACTCCGATGTGATACCCATTTGGGCATTTACATGTCTTTCCCATTTGGGTTTGCCCAGCATATTCCCATATGATACCCATATGGGCATTTACATGTCATTCCCATATCGGTTTGCCCAGTTTATTCCCATTTTATACGCATATGGGCATTTACATGCAATTTCCATTTCATTTTGTTATTCATTGCGGGGGTGGGGGAGTTGCTTTTCGTCGAAAAGAGATCCGCTTTTTGAAGATGGCAATTAAAACCATAATATCATATCGTGACCCTAAATTTTCCCTTTAACAGTGGCGTAGCTAGAATCTAGCCATTGTGGGAGCACCATTGGAGACACAAGTCTTTTGGAATAATCTTAAAGCTAATCTAAGACGCCGCTGGTGGAAGAGGGTTGGGGGGGGGTGCGGTTGCCGGAAGGGGTCCAACCGTCTTCTTTCCTATTCCATTTTCTTTCTTTTTTTTTCTTATTTTTCGCCATCCGATGAGGGAGGGGTGGGGGCGTGCCCTCCATCCCCCCCCCCCCCCCCCGTTGCTACACCTCTGCTCCTGATGAATTCGCCTTCTTTTACCGGGAATTATCAACCCTGTTTCATTTTTCGGAAATACGAACCCTATTTCATTTTCGGAAATACGAACCTTATTTCATTTTCGGAAATACAAACCTTATTTAATTTTCGGAAATACGAACCCTATTTCATTTTCGGAAATATGAACCCTATTTCATTTTCGGAAATACGAACCCTTTTTCATTTTCGGAAATGCGAAACCTACGCTACGCCACTTACGACGGTGAACAAATAACTCTGCTTATCGATAAACATAGTTTTACGGTAAAACTATGTTTATCACTCGATAAACATAGTTTTACGGTAAAACTATGTTTATCAATCGAAAATCTTAGTTTATCGAGTGATAAACAATGTTTTTCGCTCGATAAACATAGTTTTACCGTAAAACTATGTTTTTCGCTCGATAAACATAGTTTTAACGTAAAACTATGTTTATCACTCGATAAACATAGTTTTACCGATAAACTCTGTTTATCACTTGAAAACCTTTGTTTATCGCTCGAAAAACAATGTTTTACCGAAAAACAGTGTTTATTGAGTGATAAACATAGTTTTTCTCGAAAAACATTGTTTTTCGATCCAAAAACATAGTTTATCGGTCGATAAACAGTGTTTATCGCCGAAAAACTGTGTTTATCGCCTTTATTGAGCAAATGGCGTGCCATATACGTATACTAGACCTCTATACAGTTTGAACTGTAGAGTGTAGTGTAGTGTTAATGTTATTGAGTGCACTTGAAAGAAGTTTGACTTTGAGTTTTAGTTTGACCATACGACTCGGATCTAATGCCAAAAATGGAAGAGAATCCTACTGAGAGTGACATATCAGTGACACCGACAAAAACTGTCACTGTCATGTCAGAGAGGGTGTTTCAGGTTGCGATGGTGTTTCAATTCTTCAAAGAATTTCAGGTATGTTGCGTTAGACTTAGTGCAAAAATGTAAAAATAGATAATTTTTTACTATTTTAATTTTAATTTTTAAAATTAATAACTTTTGATGTTTTCTATAGCCTAGTATGATAATAGGACTAGTAAGAGTAGGAATAGTTCACCATGTTCACAGACGTCTACTCTAAGTCGGAACAACAATAGAATACCCCGCCACTACAAAAGTTGACCACATGTCCATTAGTTTTTTCCTAATTTTAGTGATATTTTGCATCTAAATGGTGCATTTTAGATTGTTTAATAAACAGATAAATGTGGACCGAAGTAAAATATCCATGATTAATTAAAAAGAACCAGGCCATGGCCATGCCATTGTCATTATTTTTCATTGGAAAAAACAACAACAAAGAAAGTAAAAATGAAACCAAACTTTCAAAGTTACTGTTATCTCATGGACAAAATGTAACATGATTAAACATTATTCCTGTGAAATCTGCAAAAATGATGGGTCCAGTAATTTTCAGTTGTCACCCATTGGAGGTCCCCCTACAGACCAATTTAGCATGGTTCTTTGAAAAATACAAAATCATTTTTCAAGAAAGCCTCATAAGTCATATTGGCACACTTTTCATTTAATCCCTCTTTGCAATTTATGCATGTCCAGACTCCAGAGTCCAAATTATATAATGTGAGTAACCGACACATTATTTGGGCTAGCAGTAATTACTGTAGTTCCTCGTTTAGTTTTAAGGTTCTGTACGTAGCCTGTAGGTACTTCAATATGTATGCATTGTGTGAATTTTCAACTGTAACGTGAGTAACCATGGAATTGCCGCTAGTAAAGCTACGCAAACTAGGTGAAGTGATAAGCTGCAGGAAGCTGACATAACAATAAGTGCAGAGGTGGCGTTGGGTAGGCGTAGCACATGACAATATATATTATATTACATGTCAAGTGAATAGAGATAAAATTTCCTGTCTTTCAATTTCAAATTTGGTTACCATTATTTTAGGAAATAATATAAATTTCTTTTTCTCACATCAGAATATCCTCCCTGAGGGCTATGTCTACCATGTGTGTCACATGGTAGACAGTGGATCTAATGACAGGGAGGTATGTTTCAGTGCAACAATGTGGCTTTCCTGCCACACTGAAGAAGAGTTTATGGCATGGATGGAGGAATTTCAAAGGAGATCTCAAAGCACCTGGAGGGTGAAGAATGTACCCAAATCTGCTGGACTGAAAGTAGTTTTCAAGGTAATTCGCCGTTTAAAAATAGAAAGTTACAACCTACAGTACTTACAGATGGTGTAAATGGGCATGGAATGTCATAAGAATTTCTGTTGGTAAAGCTTATCACAGAGAGATGAATCCATACTCATGTTTATCATATTTTTAAAAAGGATTTATGATTACATTAAAAAAAGAAAATTTCTGACCGCCCCCCCCCCCTCCCCCAAATAATAATGCCAATAAAGTTGAACACTATTCCACCGATGCCGTGAAAATTTTAAGTGGAATATGTGAAAATGGTAATGAAAAAAAAGAAGAAAAGCAAACGTTTTTAAACACCTGGTATTTCAATAATTTTTTTTATTATATGACCTTATATTGAAAGACACTGAGTCAAACTGCATTATTTGTTCTTGAAAAATGTTTCCATAAAGTTTTACCTTAGGACATCATAACAGTGTACCAGGATAATGTGTAACATCATTGAAGTTTGACATGGATGTTAGAAGACTAAGTGGAGATGGTAGACATACCAGTAATTTTCCTCTTTTTTTGCCTCGCCTTTAGAAAGCCTATCGTTGCCACCACAATACGCGTCCTGAGAAGCCTTCAACAAATTCAAAGAGGCTCGTTCCTTCAAAGCACACAGATTGCCAAGCTGACATGTTGGTCTCAATCAAGAAGTCATCATTCAAAGGTCACAGACATAGCAGGTTTGTTGTCCATTTTGCCTTCAGTTTTTTGTTATCTTTTGTTTTGCTTCCTGTGACAGTTCAAGCTCAAAATACCACATTCTCATTACACTATTTGATTTAAAAAGTCAACAAGTAAACATTCTTTCCTCTTTTACCCAATTTTATGACGGTTGTTGGATGTGTTTTAGTTATTTTTGGAACACTTACAGGTATTACTCCCGGCCCCCCCCCCCCCCCCCCCTCCCACTCGGAGGTCGAAGGGACCGCATGCGTGTTCCCAAAATCTCTGGTAAAGGAATATTTTTTGGGCGACACAATCCGGCCCGTGAATTGTAAAAAAAGGGGTGTTTTTTATCTTTCACCCGGAGATTTCATTTAAAAAAGGGGGTGTTTTTCTTTCTCTCTCTCTTCGACACCTGAGAAATTAAAAAAGGGGGGTTATGAAATATCTTGAAAAATTGATCAAATCCCAGGATCAAATTCCTGAAATTCCTGCTAGTTTTGATAGCTCATTTAGCCAGGATTATTTCATTTTGAAAAGTAGAAAAAAAACCCATCTCTTCCAAGGTATTGTAATGACAGCTTACTTGGGAGGGGGGTTGGTGTCTGTCCTGAGATATGGGGTTGGAATGAGAGCTCACCTGAGATAAGGGGGTACATTGAGCAGAGTTGTGAATTTAGGGGGGTCTCCAAGGCAGGAAAAGCCCGCGCAAAGCCCGCGATAGGGGGGTTCAGAAATTTTGGCAGCCCTGAGATAGGGGGGTGCTTTCAAAGGGAGGGGTATTACTATAGGTTTGTCACACTGACTCTAAACCCTCATGTAAATTAAGTGCACCTATTGTATATTTCGCCCATTTTGTTATCCTTGGGCTATTGTGAAATAATTTTCTTTAAAAAGCTTGCTTATAAGACACTTTTGATAAATGAATTCTTGTTAACCATGAGTGCAAGAATGATCCTATTTTGGACTTCCAAAATTTAATGGTATCTTATTAGCAAAGCTACCCCAAGTAACAGGCCCATGTGGGGCCAATATGGGCATCATCCGGGCCATCTGGTCCATCTGGGCCATCTGGGCAAAAGGGAACCCATATAAATCCCATATGTATCCCTTGTGGGACCCATATGGGTTAACCCATTTTGAGATCTACTTGGGCCAGCCCATATGGGAACCATATGGGAAAAGACTGGGAAAACCCATATGGGAATGACATGTAAATGCCCATATGGGTATCATATGGGAATAAGCTGGGCAAACCCATCTGGGAAACATCTGTAAATGCCCATATGGGTACCATATGGGAATAAGCTGGGCAAACCCATCTGTGAAACATATTCAAATGCGCATATGGGTATCATATGGGAATAAGCTGGGCAAAACCATCTGGGAAAACATTTGTAAATGCCCATATGGGTATCATATGGGAATAAGCTGGGCAAACCTATCTGGGAAACATATATATTTGCCCAAATGGGTATCATATGGGAATAAGCTGGGCAAACCCATCTGGGAAACATATATATTTACCCAAATGGGTATCATGTGGGAATAAGCTGGGCAAAACCATATGGGAAAGACATGTAAATGCCCAAATGGGTATCACATCGGAGTAAGCTGGGCAAACCCATCTGGGAAACATATATTTTTGCCAAAATGGGTATTATATGGGAATAAGCTGGGCAAACCCATCTGGGAAACATATATATTTGCCCACATGGGTATCATATGGGAATAAGCTGGGCAAACCCACCTGGGAAACATATATATTTGCCCATATGGGTATCATATGGGAATAAAATGGGAAAACCGATATGGGAATGGCATGTAAATACCCATATGGGTATAAAATGGGAATAAACTGGGCAAACCGATATGGGAATGACATGTAAATGCCCATATGGGTATCATATGGGAATATGCTGGGCAAACCCAAATGGGAAAGACATGTAAAAGCCCAAATGGGTATCACATCGGAGTAAGCTGGGCAAACCCATCTGGGAAACATATATTTTTGCCAAAATGGGTATTATATGGGAATAAGCTGGGCAAACCCATCTGGGAAACATATATATTTGCCCATATGGGTATCATATGGGAATAAAATGGGCAAACCGATATGGGAATGACATGTAAATGCCCATATGGGTATCATATGGGAATATGCTGGGCAAACCCAAATGGGAAAGACATGTAAATGCCCATATGGGTATCACATGGGAGTAAGCTGGGCAAACCCATCTGGGAAACATATATATTTGCCCAAATGGGTATCATATGGGAATAAAATGGGCAAACCGATATGGGAATGACATGTAAATGCACATATGGGTACTACATGGAAAGAAACTGGGCAAACCGATATGGGAATGACATGTAAATGCCCATATGGGTATTACATGGGAATAAACTGGGCAAACCAATATGGGAAAGACATGCAAATGTCCACATAGGAATCATACGGGAATATGCTGGGCAAACCCAAATGGGAAAGACATGTAAATGCCCATATGGGTATTACATGGGAGTAAGCTGGGCAAACCCATCTGGGAAACATATATATTTGCCCAAATGGGTATCATATGGGAATAAGCTGGGCAAACCCACCTGGGAAACATATATATTTGCCCAAATGGATATCATATGGGAATAAAATGGGCAAACCGATATGGGAATGACATGTAAATGCACATATGGGTATTACATGGAAATAAACTGGGCAAACCGATATGGGAATGACATGTAAATGCCCATATGGGTATTACATGGGAATAAACTGGGCAAACCAATATGGGAAAGACATGCAAATGTCCACATGGGAATCATACGGGAATATGCTGGGCAAACTCAAATGGGAAAGACATGTAAATGCCCATATGGGTATAACATGGGAATAAACTGGGCAAACCGATATGGGAATGACATGTAAATGCCCATATGGGTATCATATGGGAATATGCTGGGCAAACCGATATGGGAATGACATGTAAATGCCCATATGGATATTACATGGGAATAAACTGGGCAAACCGATATGGGAATGACATGTAAATGCCCATATGGGTACTTTATGGGAGTAAGCTAGGCAAACCCGTCTGGGATATATATATCAATACCCATATGGGTAATAAATGGGAGTAAGCTGGCCAAACCCATATGGGAAAGACATATGAATGCCCACATGGATATCACATGGGAATAAGCTGGGCAACCCCATTTAGGGAAACAACTGTAAATACCCATATGGGTATCATATGGGAATATGCTGGGCAAACCGATATGGAAATGACATGTAGATGCGCATATGGATATTACATGGGAATAAACTGGGCAAACCGATATGGGAAAGACATGCAAATGTCCACATGGGTATAACGTGGGAATTAGCTGGGCAAACCCAAATGGGATATATATGTCAATACCCATATGGGTAATAAATGGGAGTAAGCTGGCCAAACCCTGGGAAAGACATATGAATGCTCACATGGATATCACATGGGAATATGCTGGACAAACCCATCTGGGAAACATATCTAAATGCCCATATGGGTATCATGTGGGAATAAGCAGGGCAAACCCCTGGGGAAAGACATATGAATGCCCATAGAGATATCGCATAGGGAATAAGCTGGGCAACCCCATCTGGGGAAACAAAAGTCAATGCCCATATGGGTTTCATATGGGAGTAAGCTGGGCAAGTCCATATGAGTATGATATTCCAAAGTCCAAATGGGTGTCATTTTGAAATGACCTGGGCAAACCCATATGTTAAAATATGTAAACCCCAATGTGGGTATCATTATTGGAATGATCTGGGCGAACCCATGTGGGTAAGATGTGTATATCATAAACTGGGTAAACCCATATTCTTGAGGGGTACATACTTCTGACAAAAAAAATTATCAGCATACTATTAAAGATCTACATTGTACACATTTGCAAACTGAATTCATATTTTGTTGTCATTATACTGGCCCTAACTTATCAAACGGTAATAGAGTACCGAAGTGTGACGTCATACCGCCCAAGTTGTCAAGGTTGCTGGTTCTAAACAATTTTGGGCTGAACAATGGCGTGGTGATCACACCGGCACCAAACACTGAATTTGTCCTGCTCCAGCCCGTTGCTTGACTGATTTCGCGGTGAACCTCAAGCACGGGCTTTGTTGTTTAGAACTAGTAACCTGGACGACGAGCGAATATGACGTCAGCACTTCGGTACTCTATTAATCTATGCAGACCTAAAGAATGTGAGAAGTGCTTAAGAGAAAATGAAAGCACCTCCCAACCCCCATGTGCTTTTGACCCCTAGTACAAATGGTTGAGTCCACTTTTCAAACCTGCGCCACCTTTTGAGGAAACGGCATTCCATTGCTACTACTTATGAAGGAAGCACTACACATCCGCCTCCCTACTCTTGGAAGGTAAGCTGCTTTGTATATCTTATCATTTCTTTCTAAATTGCATTTTCTCTTTGATATTGTTTATTAATTTAAAAGTACATATATAGCCTGAGATGTACCATCCAGTGACATTTTCTGGTCCATGACTGTCTTTTGTGGGATTATTATCAGTGAATTGATAGAGAAATGTTAATTCAGTTGAGATACCAGCACTATGAACACGATGAACAATTGCTTTGGTAGACAAAAGAACATCCCTTCATTACTATCATGTAAAGTAAGCAGAACAGGTAAATATGCATGTGACACCTGTTCTACATATTTTTACATAATAGCAATGAAGGGATGTTCTTTTGTCTACCAGGGCAATTGAGGAAGGTACAATGAGGAGCTGTATATTTTGTCCGCTTCTTTGTTCGCCATGTTCATAGTGCAGTTTACCTTAGCTTAATACTCCCATTGTTTAAGTTGCAAGGCCCAAGAGGAAAGAAGTATGCCTGGGTCATATCGTTCACCCTCCGCGTGATAGTTTACATTCCCTGCTGGTCTGTTTATAACCATGGGTTGTGTAGTACCTCCTTGGTTTAACTAGTGGTCTGGCTTTCCATGTATATGGGCTAAGAAATCAAAATCATTTCACTAGGCAAGTGTGTATCGAGCACATAATTATGCAGCTTCAATTTCAAGACAAGATGAATGTCATAGTTTATTATGTCATAATAATGTTATTGTTCGCTTCATGTGAGGAACATCTGCCATAAATGAAAAATGGTTGTGTCATTACTACCATTCTCAAAATATACAGATGATCTTGATATCTTTATAAAGTTGCTTTTCTTGCACTCTATTTCTCTCCCCTCCCCTTATTTCTGTATCAGTATTGTACCTTTATTCCATACACCATTTTATTTTCTGCTATATTTCTTATCATTCCCTTTCCATGGGTCAATAGGTATTATCCATATTTCTATATGTTTTTTTTTTTCTTTTTCTTTTTTTTTTTTTGGGGGGGGGGGGGTGGGACCCGACTCTCTTTGATTGTTTTTATTTTATGGAAACGGCATGATGTCTCGAATATGTGGTATATAGAGAGAGTGAGAGAGAGAAGGGGAGGGGCAGGAGAGAGAAAAAACGAGCTAACATTTAGATTTGCTTTTTAAAAAATATCTGCATTGGTAATCAAAAATTGTAGCATATTTGCAAATTTCACTACAAAAGTTCAATATTGTAAATATGCTAGTGTAATATTTTTTGTGAAATTTGTTACATGTACATATATCTCACTCTGTCGTTTCAGATCCAGCAAATAGACGAGAAAAACAACAACGGTACGAGGAAACAGCATAAGCAGTAACGTAACAACTAAAAAAAGAAATGAACGTATATTCTAGATGGACAAAATGAAGAAGACTTCTGGCACGTGTTAAGATTATATCATGATTATATCCAAACTGGATGAAGCTGTTAAGGTGGCACCATACCTGCAGGAAAATGTTTGCAGTATTCGGAACTGAAGAAATGTTTACTATGAATACTATGAAGGCCGGGAAAACTCCTTTCAACATGCCCTGGTCGTGTATGCATCTCAACTATGGGGGAATGCACAATCAACTGATGAACAAAAACCGCAGCTTCATTAGATGTTGACCAGTAATTTGGATAATTATGAGGAAGTGCCAGATGGAAACAACTATTGTTTTACCTTATCGTTGGGATAGCATGATGTGATTGTAATAACAAATACTGCATATTAATCATCTTTAATGTATGCATGGTGAAGGAGGTCTAGAGATTACAACTGGAGGAGAAAGTCTATTGTATATATATCAATTCATTCTACGTCTGACCGCCGTTGTGCTATTTGATGAATTCGCCAACTGGGCCTTTGGGTATTATAATATTAATTACTCAGCTCTTTGTGATAAGATACATGCATTTCTGAAAGAACATTCTAAACTCATGGGGCTTGACACTGAACTCCACTAGCCTGCACGTTATGAAGGAACTAATGGCGAAAAATGGATAGTGTGAAATTGTTTCGGGTGTCGCCTTAACCATGACACATGTAGTGGCAAGCTATAATCCGGAGTCGACCCTTCCGAACAGATGCATATTTTTTCAATAGTGAGAAGGAGCCGTGATATAAACTACCTAACCAATACAATATTCCATTATTTATTATTTTCACAATGTGTTTTTCTTTTAAGTTTGTTTTAAGTGTGTTGCCAAGGCTGTTCTTTAGAAATTGTACTTACAGACTATCTAAACACACTTCCAATACCATGTGATGTGTCACAAAATGAATTGTATGAAAAATGATTCCATGAAAATCCCATTATCATTTTTAATGGTAGACTCCTAAGCTTATTTCACTTCAATAATGTATGTCGTTGCATATCCCCAAGCTTAAAATGAAAAATCAGTTCTTTTTGTAAGATGAACATTATGGTGGTTAATTGATTGATAATTTATTTAACCTGACAGCTAAGAAAGCAAGTTAGCTTATGTTTGTAAGCAAGCAACCGGGGGAAAGAAAGCTTTTAGTCCTATTCGAGGGACTTGGATTAATTCCTTACCAACTACACAGTATCAATTTCTAATATTAAAAAGGTTTACTTTGAAATATGATTACTTACTATTTAATGGGTAAAACTATGTAGAAATAAGTGAATACATGATTGCGTGAATGGGATTTATGGGGTACTTCATGGAAATCTAATTACTGCTATGGAGTAAATTTCATGGGCATGTACGAATAAGTGAAAATATATTTGCAGATCAATATAAAATACATGTATGTCGTTGCCTATTCCCCACTTAAAAGTAAAATTCTTCTTTGATGAAAATATAATTTATAGATGCATATTTATAATAAAAAATGTTTATATACTTTGATAATCTAATTACTACTCTGGAGTAAATTTATTGGGTATGTAGCAATAAGTGAATACATGTCAGCGTGAATGAGTTTGGTGGGGGTACTTCATATATAGGCATGCTCAGAAATTTGTTGACCGCGCAAACAGGTCTGTTTTCAAGACAAAATTCCACAGGCAATACTCATTATTTGTGACATACATGTATGTACACAGGTTGCATGGCAGGTCACCGGCAACTTATATTTCAAGTACCCCCCATTTTTCATTTTAATGTTGTTTTTTTTTTGTTCCTTAAAACCGATTTAGGAGTTGTCCCCTTGTATCGAATGAATAGACCAAAATAGGCCTATTGTAAATCTCAGTTGCTAAATTATTTCGCGCCCATGAGGGGGCCCATGGGGGAACACAATATATGGGATCAATCATACTGTTCCCATATATTACCCAGATGGACCCCAGATTAAACCCATATGGGCCATCGGGTATGGCCCATATGGGTCCCCAATGGGCCTTGTGTGCAAAATACTACGGGGCCCCATATGGGCATTCCAGGGTAGGACCCATATGGGATAGCCTAGTATTTGCCAACATATTGCCCACATTTATACCCAGATTGGCCCCAGGCTGAACCCATATTAGCCATATGGACGGCCTTTATTGGCCCCATATGGGCCTTGGGTGCAAAATCTTATGGGGCCCGTGTGGGCATTCCCATGTGGGACCCATATGGGAACCCACAGATAATACCCATATGGGATAGCCCATATTTTACCCACATATTGCCCACATTTATACCCAGATGGGCCCCAGGCCGAACCCATATTGGCGATCTGGGATGGCCCATATGGGACCCACATGGGTCTTGGGTGCAAAATCTTATGGGGCCCATATGGGCATTCCCGTGTGCGACCCATAAGGGATAGCCCATATTTTACCCACATATTGCCCACATTTATATCCAGATGGGCCCCAGGCCGAACCCATATTGGCTATCTGGGATGGCCCATATGGGACCCACATGGGCCTTGGGTGCAAAATCTTATGGGGCCCGTGTGGGCATTCCCATGTGGGACCCATATGGGAACCCACATATAATACCCATATGGGATAGCCCATATTTTACCCACATATTGCCCACATTTATACCCAGATGGGCCCCATGCCGAACCCATATTGGCGATCTGGGATGGTCCATATGGGACCCACATGGGTCTTGGGTGCAAGATCTTATGGGGCCCTTATGGGCATTCCCATGTGGGACCCATATGCAAACCCATATGGGGCCAACATGATCCCCATATGGGCTTGCTACCTGGGACATGTATAATTAAAGCTTTTAAATTTTGAGAATCCTAGTTATAAAAAATATTGTGGTAGCTCTTACACAAATACACAAATGTGTGAACTGAAAACCACACTGACATATTTTTGTTTAGATTACATTTTAAAAAATCTTTATAAAGTGCATTTAGGATTAAGATGTGTAGAAATGCTAGACTACATGGTAAGAATATATCATTAATAAATTAATGAATTTCCTTCTCTTCACGCAGAAGTAAAGATCCACATGTCAGCATGTTCCCCACCAAGATTGTGCTGAATTACCAGCACAATCATCCAGTTCTTTCTGCAGATGCACTTAAGTATCGTGATGTCTCTGAAGAGGCTAAAGATACACTGACTGACCTTTTCAAGAGGAAGTATGGCCCCACACAAGCAGTGGAAGCTTTGAAGTATGATCTTCAGTTGAAGTTTGGTGAAGAGTACCACCTCAAAGCTGCAGATAGATCAATCTGTCCAGATATTTCATTTGCCCACAGGTATTTCATAATATATATATGTAATGCACAATTTGGAGTATTCTATAAACAAATTATGTTCTCAAGGAAGGCTGAAGTGAAACATTGTTGCACGAGGAATAATCATGAAGTCGGAGTGAGCATAGTTAGGTATATAGAGAACAACAAAGTGTGCACTATGTATTATTGACTAAAATGTATGAAATGAACCGATTTTGAGATGTCAAACATAAAAAATAATTGTCCTCTGCCTTTGTTCCTTATTAATGTTTCCTGGCAACCTGAAATCCTACTAAATGCACTCACTGCAGGGCAGTTGCAAACACATGCGCATTCCATTGTTCATGCTTATGCCAGATAGATCATTTGATTGCACTGCACTTATTTGACGCAAGATCAAGCGTGAATAAGTTCTAAGCAACAGTCTTGGCCATATAACAAATACAAGGAATGCCACATAGCACTTACCGAATCGACCATTAACAAATGCATTCTTCTTTATATACATTTATGCATGCTTTATCTTTACTTCAGCCCTGGGGATTATGTTAACTACAAGAAAAATGGAGAGAACAATAGAAATTTCATGTATATAGGTTTACACAATATGTACATCATACAATTGTAATAAACTGGTAATTGCCAGGTTGAGAAAAGACTCCACTTTCTTCGTATTTTTCAGATGTGATTTAAATATACCCAATATGATTCAATAGTTGTATGCCTCATCGAAACCAGCTTGGAATGACATTTTTTTCTTTTCTTTTATTTCATAAAACTGACTTCCAAGTTTACAACCTAGTTGCTCCAACTATTCTTTGCCAGAGCTTATGCAAACTTGTTGCTTGCTCATTAACTTTAATCATTTTATTAGAGAAAATTTAATAATGTTGACATAAGTAAAACAAGTGATCACTAATACATGACATATTCAAGATAATAAATCATTTGCTGAAATGACATGGGGGTATTGAGGCACAAAGCACTAAGCCTTGCTTGTTCCGTCATTATTAGTGAAATACCATTTCATTGCCTGAAAATTAAATTGCTATAATGAAAAATTTATAATTGAATTTGAAAGAAAGCCTAGTGTAATGGAACTCCATCAGGGAGGTAAGCATGGTATCAACATATTGGACATGTTTTAATTCAGGCTACATATTTAGTAGTATTACACAGAATTGCTTCAATAATCAAGTATTATTACAACAATGCACTACTTCTTTTGCCTTTCTTTATTTCAGATGGTATCACAAAATCTTCAAACAAGAGGATGGAGAATCATCCGGAGATGAAATGCTTACAAGTCTGCAAGCATTTATTGAGAAGTATAATAGTGATAATGGTGACACCTCCATGGCAATGCAGGTTACCAATGAAAAACTAGTGGTTGCCATCTGTACACCTCTAATGAAGAGGGTGCATGAAGAAGTAAAGCACGCTGGTGAGATGGTGTTTATGGACTCATCATCAAACATGGACAGATATAACTGCAGTGTTTTTTATGCCTCCGCCCACCGAAGGTGGTGCCGGAGGCATTATGCTTTCGGATCGTCCGTCCGTCCGTCCCACTTCTCGTTACCGCGATATCTGAAGAATGATTTGAGGTAGGAACCTCAAACTTGGTACTAGTATGTATTCCCATACGAAGATGAACTGATTAGATTTTGGGGTAAGTAGGTCAAAGGTCAGAGGTCACAGAGGTCAATTTACATGAAATTATATGAAATTACTGGTTTTTAGCCTCGTTACTGGGATATCTCAAGAACTGTTTGAGGTAAGTAGGATTTTAGTGTTTTAAATCACAATTTCGCAATAACCATTTGATGAATGCGCATCAACTATATTATACTTGTAGGTGATCAGGAATTATCTGAATACAAGCGGAGGCATATTGAAGACGCAGTCGTATCTTTTGCTTGTTTTTGTATAGGTAAGCTGTCTTATCATCATAGATTTCTTCAAGATAACAAATATATATTTATACCTGAGTTGTGCTAAATTTTCTTTTATATTCTGTATGTCATTTTGTTAATTTTGCTTTTTACAAATGAATTATGTTCAGATATGTGAATGTGGATATGAATGGTTCAACATATGGATTGATAGCTGCTCTTGAACATTGAAATACACAACTACATTACTTTACTTTGTGCAATTTGGATACGAACTGCATATAAAATTGTACTACTTTTTATTATTTTGTCTGATACTACATGTACCTGTATCAGGCAAGGTAAGGGGAGGAAAGTCTGTGGACTACATTAATTAAGTTGACTTTTTCTGTACACAAGCATCTTTACCTGATGTAACTGTTAAATTGAAAGAGGAAATGGTTAACCGATTTTTAGACACTTCTGTGTGTATAATACTCTGTATGAATGGATGAATGATGCCCAATGATGACCAAAAACATTGGAAACTTTGATGAATATTTTAACCTGTTATACACATCCAATTCATTTTTTATGCCTCCACCCACCAAATGTGCAAGAGGCATTATGTTTCCGGGTTGTCAGTTTGCGCAATATCTCAGGAACTTCAAACTTGGTGCTAGTATGTATCACCATAGGAAGATGAACTGATTAGATTATGGGGTATGTAGGACAAAGGTCATAGGTAATAGAGGCCAATTTAAAAAAAAATCATGTTTTAGCCTTGTTAAGGTCTGTTCAAACAAGAGGTGGAAAACCCCTATGGTTTACCGCAGGGGTCTTTTAATTCATTTTATAACATGCAAGTGAATGAGACAGTGTGCAGGGAGTGCAGGTCTTTTGTTGCATCATTGCCACTCATTTTGTACACAAAAATGTGTTTAGATATACTTGATTATTAGGTCAAAGAGCTTAATTAAGATGTGATTATGCCTTATTGTTTGTTACTGTTTTATCACAATAATTCAAGAGGAGTTTGAGCCATAAACTTAATTGAATTTAGGCGGAGGCATAAGGAGACGCAGTTGCATTCAACTTGCTAACCTCTGAAATCAGTCACACACAGTGCCATAGAAAACTGAAATGTAAGAATACATTTTTCCAAATGCAAGTTTTAAACTTTTAGTTCATTTGTTAAATTATTCTGATCTGGGCAAAGTGACATGAAGATCATATTTTCTTCAAGTAGTTTTCATTCTAGGGCCATGTTTTTCATGCAAATTTCTTGTCTGACTTATTGTGCATTTGGATGTATTACATTGATGGGTATTGCATGGATTGTATCATAAGAAATTCAATTCAATTCAGTACATTTATATCAAAACTTCAAACCATAATAATAATAATAACTAGAGTTTAATTCGTCATGACGACGAATTAGGTGGTCTGTCTTTCAATTTGTATGGTCATGATCGTAATCAGGATGATCATAATAATGAGGAAATACTAAACAGAAGATAGGAAGTCAAGAATGCCATGAATGCAGATGCTTCTTGAGGACATGAATGTAGCAAAATGTGTGAAACGGTCATTGTAAACTGATTATGGTGATGATGATAATGGTGATGATGAAGATGATATAATGATGGTTATAATGAGTATGATGATATAATGATGATGGTGATGATATAATAATAATAGCGATGATGATCATGACAGTGATGGTAATAATGATGATGATGATGATATACTGTAATGATGAAGATTAATGATGTGATAATGGTGATGATTATGGTGATTGGGATTATGAAGATGATTGATGATATAATGATGATGATGGTGTTAATGGGGATAATGGTGATGACCATGACTGCAATGACAGTGACCTTAACCATGCCAAATATGAAAGAGAAATCACATTTCGTTATGAAGATACGACAATAAGTTGATTTGTACAAAATGGCGCCTAGATGCCCTTGAAAAAGATGTGGGAACTTGACCTTATTAGGACCGATGACTGACGAAAATTTGAAGATAATTGAGTAAGCCAATTTTGAGAAATTGTGATATCAAATAGGCTAATGATATTGCAGGATAGCGTTAATACACTTCAGGGAATCAGATTCTCCATAGGGTCATACATGAACTACTGCACACTACTTTCCAATAGACAGCACGCAAAATAAGGCAGTTTAGTACATGGTTTGTGATTGTATCTGATATAATAGTCGAACAAGATGGTAAAATGAAAGGCAAAAAGAAGCAAAAAAAAAATAAAAAATTAATGGCCACACCGGGGATCGAACCTGGGTCACCGGAGTGAGAGGCAAGTGCTTTGACCAATATACCAAAATATTTCCCATAGAGATAACACGTAAACGAAAAACGGGATTCTCAAATCACATTTTGTAGTGAAAAATTGGGCATGATCCCGACATCTGATCAAAAATTGAAGACCACACTTATAAAAGCTTGTAGTCTCAGCTATAACATACTAAAATCTGGAAGGAAATAGACCATAAACAACTGAGATGAAAAACGGTGTTAACTGATTTTGTTGAAAATTGCCTCAGCTACAACATATTAAAATCTGGGCGAAAAACGATGCTAGACTGAAGATACATGTAGGAAGTCAAGAATGCGACGCATGGAGATGCTTCTTGAGGACAGGAATGTAGAAAAATGTGTGAAACGGTCATTGGAAGATGTGATGATGTTGATGATAATCATCATGAATATCATGACAGTGATGATGATAATGATGTTGATGATAATCATGATGATGATCATTATATCATGACAGTGATGATGATAATGATGTTGATGATAATCATGATGACGATTATATCATGACAGTGATGATAATACTGATTTTGATGTTAATCATCATCATGATCATCATGAATATCATGACAGTAATGATGATAATAATGTTGATGATAGTCATCATCATGAATATCATCATGACATTGATGATGATAATGATGTTGATGATAATCATGATGATGATCATTATATCATCATAAAGGTGATGATGATAATGAAGTTCATAATCATCAGCATCATCATGAATATCATGACAGTGATGATGATAATGATGTTGATGATAATCATCAAAAATATCATGACAGTGATGATAATGATGGTGATGATATAATCATGATGATGATCATTATATCATGACAGTGATGATGATAATGATGTTGATGATAATCATGATGATCATTATAATGATCATCATGACAGTGATGATAATGATTTTGATGTTAATCATCATCATCATCATGAATATCATGACAGTGATGATGATAATGATGTTGATGATAATCATGATGATGATCATTATATCATCATGACAGTAATGATGATAATGATGTTGTTAATCATCATTATCATCATCATCATGATGAATATGATGACAGTGATGATGATAATAATGTTGATGATAATCATGATGATGATATAATGATGATGATGGTGATAATGATGATGATGATGGGGATAATGATGATGACCATGACTGCAATGACAGTGACCTTAACTATGCCAAATATAAAAGAGAAATCACATTTTGTTACGACCATAAGTTGATTTTTACAAAAAGGCGCCTGGATGACGTCACGACAATCTGATGACCTTGAAAAAGTTGCGGGAACTTGACCTTATTAGGACTGATGACTGACGAAAGAGCACTAGCACTATTTGACATTGCAGGATACTTGGGAGATAAACCCAATAGCTTTAATACACGACAGGGAATCACAATTTCCATAGGGTTGTACACAAACTACTGCACACTACTTTCCAATAGACAAAACACGCAAAATAAGGCAGTTTAGTACATGGTTTGTGATTGTTTATGATATAATAGTCGAAGAAGATGGTAAAATGAAAGGCAAAAAGAAGCAAAAAAAAAATAAAAAATTATGGACCCACCGGGGATCGAACCTGGGTCACCGGAATGAGAGGCAAGTGCTATAACCAATAGACCAAAATATTTCCCATAGAGATAACACGTAAACGAAAAACGGGATTCTCAAATCCCATTTTGTAGTGAAAAATTGGGCATGATCCCGACATCTGATAAAAAATTGGAGACCACACTTATAAAAGCTTGTAGTCTCAGCTATAACATACTAAAATCTGGAAGAAAATAGACCATAAACAACTGAGATGAAAAACGGTGTTAACTGATTTTGTTGAAAATTGCCTCAGCTACAACATATTAAAATCTGGGCGAAAAACGATGCTAGACTGAAGATACATGTAGGAAGTCAAGAATGCGACGCATGGAGATGCTTCTTGAGGACAGGAATGTAGAAAAATGTGTGAAACGGTCATTGGAAGATGTGATGATGTTGATGATAATCATCATGAATATCATGACAGTGATGATGATAATGATGTTGATGATAATCATGATGATGATCATTATATCATGACAGTGATGATGATAATGATGTTGATGATAATCATGATGACGATTATATCATGACAGTGATGATAATACTGATTTTGATGTTAATCATCATCATGATCATCATGAATATCATGACAGTAATGATGATAATAATGTTGATGATAGTCATCATCATGAATATCATCATGACATTGATGATAATGATGTTGATGATAATCATGATGATCATTATATCATCATAGAGGTGATGATGATAATGAAGTTCATAATCATCAGCATCATCATGAATATCATGACAGTGATGATGATAATGATGTTGATGATAATCATCATCAAAAATATCATGACAGTGATGATAATGATGGTGATGATATAATCATGATGATGATCATTATACAAATGATGCACAGGTCTGAGTGGGTCGGTAGAATTGTTTGCATAAGGTAAATTTGAGCATGGTTTAAACACACGAGGCGCAGCCGAGTGTGTTTTAGACCAGGCCAAATTTACCGAATGCAAACAATTCTACCGACCCACGAAATAAATCTGTGCATCATCTGTTTTATAGAATGGGCGTACAGGATAAATGGCATTATTACTGGTATCATGCAACAATTTACCGGCCAAATTTTACCGGACGCATGATCCAATTTACCGGACGCATGATCCAATTTACCGGACGCATGATCCAATTTACCGGACGCATGATATCAATTTACTGGACACATGACACATATTGACTTGCTGCTCATGCCTGAAATGTAATGAATTATAAATAAATGAATGAATATTACACAAAACTGAAATTGTAGACATTCTATATCTACTTTCAGTTTTCTATGAGACTCTTGTGTGAAAACAAACTGGACTAACCTTCTTTGGCAGATTTTGACATGCTGGGTCAAGATGCTTGTATCAATTCCAGCTTAAGCCGTAACACGTTGAACATGCACAGACTACAGTTTTTGGCATGCTGGGTCAAGATGCTTGTTCCAAGGTAGCTCAGTTTAATACATTGAACATATGTACAGTGCAGAGTACAGTTAAGCATTCACCTAGCTGACATCATGCATTTAACAAACTAGTATAAACATGCTCACTTGTCACAAATGTTGAAAAAGCATTGTAAACTGGTGTAAAAGTCAAATTGTAGAACGCTGAACATTTGTAACACTAACACATATACACGGTTTCTGCTTTCTGTTCTCAACGTTAATGATTATGAATATGTACCACACAATTGCTGATGTTGAAGCTATGTTTGGATGAATGTGTGGTATTACTCTGTGATGAAAGAGACAGAGACAGAGGAGATCGTTGAGCCTGCATTTCTGCTAGTGGAAGTCGAGTGTTAGTAGACGGTGATGCTGTTGCTAGCGGAAGTTGAGCGTTAGTAGTACTAGGCCTAGTAGTAGTAGACGGTGATGCTGCTCTCTGCTCGGTTTGCTGGTCACTCACAAGAACACCGTCAACAATAGACTGTTGCTCGTCGCTGACATGTTGATCTGCAAAGGAAGACGAAGCCGATGTTCCAGCGAGACTAGAGTCATTAGAATTCAACTGGTGGTTGTACAGATGTTGTCCGATCTTCTTGCTCATTTCTTTCTTTCTTTGTTGACTGGTTTTTGTGTAGATCTTTATCGAGCTCTCACTTCGGTGACCACTCACGGACATTATGTCCCTTGACTCAAACCCCGACTGATCTAGTGTAGTAACACAAGTTGCCCGTAGGCAATGATTTGTGTAAACTTTAGTACAGTTTGCACGAGTAGAGATGATCTTCATCTTGTCTGACAGAGTGTTAATACCGACTGGAGAGTTGTAGTACCAGGGGTCACTGTCATTTTGCGGCTGTGTAGGCTTGGGTTTCTGCCAAAACCATGGACATGCTGGATTGAGTTTTGACACATACTTCTCAAATGTTTTGACAGGGCATCTATCATTGTTAGGGATTTCAAACATGATGCCTCCAGTAGCTTCATCATCCGTTTCTCTATGGTTTTTTGTTAGATGGTCACGCTTTTGAATATAACGTTTTCCATCTTCATCCACACAAACAGTGAAATCAGAAGCTTTGAAGAGGCGAACATTCTCTCTCCCTCTATTACAAAAGTAAGTCATAACATCAACAAATACCTTGTTCTGCAGTCCAGCAGGGATGCTGCAATCTAACTGGGCAGAAGTCTGTATCTTCTCCATGTCAGCCTGAGAAATTGCATCCTTGTGTTTAGTACTTCCTAAGCCTTCTTGCTTCAACTTCACCAAAACTGCTTTGAACATCCTGACACTTTTGGGGAAAAGTGCATTCTTGCAAATGTCTACGTTACAGTTATCGAGGTAGTGACGCTGGATCCCGTAGCGAATGTATTGCAGTGATTTCTTCGTGTACAATGAACCATCTCCCTTCCGCAGCGATGCATAGAATGATGTTAACAACGAGTCAAGATTTTCGTTCGTAATGTCTGTCAGATCAACATTTTTCAGTTTTGCGAAGCTCTCAAGCTTGCAAAATCCGAATTTTATTGATTTCTTTGTGCTAGTAGCGTCCGAATTTTCGATTAATTCTTCTAATTCTCTGTCTGTTAACAGTTCAAATCGAGGCGCTCCTCGATCTCGCACAGCCGCGGTCGCCATGTTTGTTGTGAAAAATGATATCGATAGCGCATTAAAACTGATATCGTTCAGTATCGTTCATGCATCAGTAAAATCAATCGTCTGCTCGCGTTTGGCTCTTAACCAATCAGATTGCAGGGATTCTGAAACCCATTCTATAATATATCATGACAGTTACACCAGATGATGATAATGATGTTGATGATAATCATGATGATCATTATAATGATCATCATGACAGTGATGATAATGATTTTGATGTTAATCATCATCATCATCATGAATATCATGACAGTGATGATGATAATGATGTTGATGATAATCATGATGATGATCATTATATCATCATGACAGTAATGATGATAATGATGTTGTTAATCATCATTATCATCATCATCATGATGAATATGATGACAGTGATGATAATAATGTTGATGATAATCATGATGATGATATAATGATGATGATGGTGATAATGATGATGATGATGGGGATAATGATGATGACCATGACTGCAATGACAGTGACCTTAACTATGCCAAATATAAAAGAGAAATCACATTTTGTTACGACCATAAGTTGATTTTTACGAAAAGGCGCCTGAATGACGTCACGACAATCTGATGACCTTGAAAAAGTTGCGGGAACTTGACCTTATTAGGACTGATGACTGACGAAAGAGCACTAGCACTATTTGACATTGCAGGATACTTGGGAGATAAACCCAATAGCTTTAATACACGACAGGGAATCACAATTTCCATAGGGTTGTACACAAACTACTGCACACTACTTTCCAATAGACAAAACACGCAGAATAAGGCAGTTTAGTACATGGTTTGTGATTGTATATGATATAATAGTCGAAGAAGATGGTAAAATGAAAGGCAAAAAGAAGCAAAAAAAAATAAAAAATTATGGACCCACCGGGGATCGAACCTGGGTCACCGGAATGAGAGGCAAGTGCTATAACCAATAGACCAAAATATTTCCCATAGAGATAACACGTAAACGAAAAACGGGATTCTCAAATCCCATTTTTCAATAAAAAACGACCAATAATTACGAATCTAGAGCCAAATTTGCATAAATGTGATGACGTGAAAACATGAAAAATGGAAATTTTGAATTCTGGCGCCATTTTGATGACGTCATAATGTTTATAAGGGTCAAATGATACATGAAATGAAATCTATGATACCCTACCTGATGACAAAAAATTTGGGGGTTTGTGGACTATTTAAAGAGTTAGAGTTAATTTTGTAGAGGCATGTTTTTGCACGTATTGACGTTATTTTGGCCAGAGACGCGCGCACGGATTTTGAACTTTGACGCGCCCGTACGACCTTATTATTGATTGGAATTGAATCCAAGTTGATGGAAATGATGAAGAAAAGTCTCAGGATTGCAAATCAATCGAAAAAACAGCGTTTTAAGTTTATTTACGACTTGCGGGCGCGTAAAACGCGCGCGCGGACGCTTACGCACGGACATTTTTTAAATGCTCAAAATGACGTGAAAAGTGTGCAGACTTGATCCTGCGTGATTTTGAGCATTTTTAAATTTTGACGCGCGCGTACGCGCACGTCCTGACGTCTAGATGACCTGTGAGGACATGACTTGATGACCCGTCATGTGAAGTTTATGTGATGTGAATATAGTTGATTTTTGATGATCGATTATGAAGATATAATCGATCTTGTAAATTTACAAAATGGCGTCTTGATGACGTCACGATGACCTGATAACCTTCAAAAGCTTAGTTGACCATGTCCATGATTGACCTCATACATGACATGAAACTCGATGATATTGACCTGACCGATTTTGAGATTTGGTGGGAACAAACATTTGTAATAAAAAGAAATAAATAAATAAAGAAAGAAAAATCTTGACAAAATTAAAAGGAGGTCTATTATTACCCTGGCTTTAGCTCCGGCAGCCGTAATCAGCGCTAGTGCATTTCAAGGAATAAATCCCGCCAGGTACCCATTTACTACACCTGGGTGGAGAGTGGCAAATGCGGATTAATATCTTGCCAAAAGACACTAGTGCCGGGCTGAGAATCGAACACTCGACCCAAGGGTTGAGAGTCAAGTGAATGAACCACTATACCACGACACCTCCACTAGTACAAATTCACCAGATAAAATTTCAGGAGTTGCCGAAAAGATACAAACTTGAGAAGTACAGAAAAACACAAAATCTAAAACATGGTGTTTACAAAGTATAAATGAACTGTCGTACATGTATATGGTGATTTGTACATTTTGTTTGAGAAACAGATTGTTACTATGGCAACTAAACAATTTATGGAACTGATTGTGAACTATTTCATGAATATGTAAGACCAAGACAATGATGTTTCATTTTGATTGAGGAAACAGTATATATGAGAGCACAGCCATTTATTATGAGTCAATTACATGTTTATTTCAGGAGGCATGCTAACAGAGTTGATGCTGTTCATAACTACCTAGAAGTTATAAGTGTATTTAAATTTAAATTAGACCATAAATTCAAAATAGACCAACACTGCGAGTTCACAAGACATGTTGTATATTCAATTATTATTTTTAAAAACCCCAACAATATTAAAAGGCATTATACAAACATACAAAATGGGGAATATATATCAAAATAGGTATAAAACCATATTAATAGTGCTGCAAAAACAGTAATATTACTATGGCAAGTGAATAACACAATGAAGAAAGGCCTACTTTTATTGTTTCGTAGGGAATAATAAACAAATTACATTTCATTGTTTTACATTGCATAAACAGAGGATACATAATGTGAATTAGATAATGAGTCTTGTACTGCAGTTGCGGTGGTTAATTAGGGGAGCGTTCATCAAGTGTCTTGTCGGTGATTTTTACTGACAAATTCGCTCTCAGCCAATCAAATGCAAGGATTTCAGTATACTGTTAATACATGGTTGGGAGTGTGTTAGTGCGATCCGGCAACACAAAGGTTTTTATCGTGGTGTACCTAACGCACGAGGCGTAGCCGAGTGTGTTAGACACCACGATAAAAACCTGCGTGTTGCCGGATCACACTAATGCACGACCTCACAACCATGTATTAACAGTTTTATAAAACGGGTCTACAATCTTAGTGCTTTCACTTACCTCAAACTGTCATGGCATGTCCCATGCGTGAATCCTGCTCAGCAAAACATGATGTAGACTAGTGTTGCAAACGTACAATGTTTATTTACAATGTTAGGCTAGCGCCTAGCCTAGTCTAGACCGTTGCGAACGTATATAGGCCTGCACATGTTTATTTACAATGTTTAGGCCTCGTCTTAGACCTATTTGTTAGTAATGTGTAGCCTAATGGAAGTGGTATTGAATCTGGTTCACCGATGTATTTTCACTCATGAGCTTGGCTGAGCATGTTCGAATTTGAGCTTATATTGAAGCCTGAAGATGAAGACAAGGTACCACCAATGGCACTAAGACTAAGAGTATGACTAGTACCAGTACTAGCACTAGTAGGAACAGGACTAGTACTAGCACTAGTAGGAATAGGACTCGGAGTAGGAATCACTTGGCACAGTTGTGTTCTTTGTGTAGTCCGTTCCATCCGCTTTTCTGATATGCCTGCATAGAAATGGCTCAACATTAACAGCGTATCTTACTCACCTTGCGTGATGGTGGATAGGTCCGTGCGACTGAGTTTAGCGAAACATTCAAGCTTTGAAAATCCAAATTTCACTGCTCTTTTCGTACTGTTGGAATCCTTCCTATCAGTAGATCGTCGAGTTCAGTTGTAAAAATCACTGACAAGACAATAGATGAAATGCTCCCCTGAAGTTAAAGAGTTATAATACAAAGAACATTTAGAGTGTCTTGTTGAGATTGTTAGATTAGGTTTGTGGATTTTTTGGTTGTTTTTGTTCTTTGTGTTTTTGTTTTTGTTTATATTTGTCACCTACTGGTTTCCATATTGAAGCAATAAACCCCACGCAAGTCAATGGGACATCATTGACTGTCTTGTCTTTGTTGATGTGGCTTATAAACACAACGAAGACTAAATGTTGCTCAGTATTATTTGAAAGAGAGTATTAGTATATAAGTCAATCTAAGTATTTAGCGTTGTGGGTATTTGAGGGAATGAGAAAATGAGGTATTGAGAGAATGAAAAATGTATTTCATGAATACTTTGAGCAAATGAGGGGAAATAAAAACGTGAATTGTATTTTATATACACTAATTGTATCCCCCGGCAGTATGCCGGAGGATACTTTGGATTCAGCAGCGTTTCGCCGCCGCCGCCGCCGCCGCCGCGTCACATTCTTGTGTGCGCTCTAGCGGTCACATTTCTCGACGAATTTCTTTCAGACTTCCTGTGGACGTGTATCTTGGTAAAATCTGGACCCCTATAGTTTCTGGTGATGCTGCCCCCAGTGTTCCGTCTTTTATAGGGTAAAAGGCCATATTTTGGGGGATAGTTTGTGTGCGCTCTAGTGGTCACATTTCTCAACGGATTTTGTTCAAATTTTGTATGAAGGTGTCTCTTGGTAAAATCTGGAACCCTATAGATTTTGGTGATGCTGCCCCCAGTGTTTCGTCTTTTATAGGGTCAAAGGTCATATTTTGATAGATGTCTTGTGTGTATTCTTGTGTGCGCTCTGGCGGTCACATTTCTCAACGGATTTCGTTCAAATTTTGCATGAAGGTGTCTCTTGGTGTAATTTAAAAACCTGTAGTGTTTGGTGATGCTGCCACCAGTGTTCCGTCTTTTATAGGGTCAAAGGTCATACTTCAGGGCATGGCGTGAGTGCACTCTGCAGGCCACATTTCTCAACGGATTTTGTTCAAATTTTGTATGGAGATGTATCTTGGTATAATCTACACATGTTTAATTTTTGGTGATGCTGCCCTCATTGTTCCGTCCTTTATAGGGTCAAAGGTCATTTTTCCATTTCTTGCACTCTTACTTCTGCATTTCTGGACGGATTTCGTTCAAATTTTGCATGAAGGTGTCCCTTGGTGTAATCTAAAAACCTGTACTTTTTGGTGATGCTGCCACCAGTGTCCCGTCTTTTATAGGGTCAAAGGTCATACTTCAAGGGATGGCGTGAGTTCACTCTGCAGGCCACATTTCTTGATGGATTTCTTTCAAATTTTGTATGGAGATGTATCTTGGTATAATCTACACATCTTTACTGTTTGGTGATGCTGCCCTCATTGTTCCGTCCTTTATATATAGGGTCAAAGCTCATTTGTCCCTTTTGTGCACTCTTCTGCATTTCTTGACGGATTTCATTCAAATTTTGTATGGAGATGTATCTTGGTATAATCTACACATATTTAATTTTTGGTGATGCTGCCCTCATTGTTCCGTCCTTTATAGGGTCAAAGGTCATTTTTCCATTTCTTGCACTCTTACTTCTGCATTTCTTGACGGATTTCGTTCAAATTTTGCATGAAGGTGTCTCTTGGTGTAATCTAAAAACCTATAGTTTTTGGTGATGCTGCCACCAGTGTTCCGTCTTTTATAGGGTCAAAGGTCATACTTAAGGGCATGGCGTGAGTGCACTCTGCAGGCCACATTTCTTGATGGATTTCTTTCAAATTTTGTATGGAGATGTATCTTGGTATATCTCTCAACACATTTCTTTCAAATTTTATATGAAGATGTGTCTTGCTGATGCTACCCCCACTGTACCACTTTCTATACAGTCAAATGTCATATTCAGGTTGTTGTTAGGGTCAAATGTCATATTTTCGTTGCATGCATTCTGGAGGACACATTTGTTAACTCATTTCTTTCAGATTTTGTATGTAGGTCCATTATAGATTACACCTCTACAGTTTTTGGTGATGCTGCCTCTAGTGTTCCGTCTTTCATAGGATCAAAGGTCATATTTTAGTGGATGGCTTATGTGCGCTCTGAGGTCATATTTCTTCCGAATTTTCTATAAAAATGCATTATACTCTAATCTGCACAAATCGTTTTGGTAATGCTGCTCCTAGTGTTGACAATATTCCGGGCCACTGGCGGCAATTTCTACGGTACACCATCCTTTTGTTTGAGGGAGGAGATGGGGGAGGGTCTTTGTCCCTCCTTCAAATCGCAGCCAGTGCCGGGGGATACATTTCGCATTGCGCGGCACCAGTAATGCACATTTCTAGTTAAATTTGGTTTGTGGCATGAAAGCTTTATATCCAATCATAAAGAATCATGTGTGTGTGTGTGTGTATGTGTGTGTTGGGGGGGGGGGTAGAGATAAACCATAACATACACTTTTGCGCGGTCCTCTTTATACTGTGGGTGTTCTACACTGTTGGTCATAATGTTAGCATAATTCGTATTTTCATAGTCATCCGTTGATTTAATCATATTTAAAAGCCTAAATAGATAATATTGACCAGGTTCATTGATTACATAATGATTTTGTATTGTCGAGGTAAAAGTCGGTCAAGTGAAACATTCCATAACTTATTATTATCTTATTGTTTGGTGCTATGAAAGCCAGAGTCTCCTTTCTGCTGTTGTTTTGCTGTCCATTTCGTGCAGAAAGCCTACGTGTGTTAAAAGCCCGTTTTCAGAGTTAGCTTGATCAATTCCTACCAAATTTGATACATTGATTCCTTACACTATGCCTCGCCCAACGGCACTTGCAATTCGTCAGAGGGTCCTTGCACTCCGACGGAATGGACGGACACAGGCCCAGATTGCAGATATTCTTGGACTATCGCAGAGTTGTGTGTGCCGCATCCTCAGAAGACATCGAGAGGCGGGTACTTTGAGTCCAGAGAGATCTACAGGTCGACCACGAAGAACATCCGCACGGGATGACCGTCAACTGCTGAACATGTGCCGTAGGAACCGGAGAATGCCAGCGAGTCGTCTTTGCCACTTGTGGAGGAGGCACTTCGGAGTGAACGTTTCACGGGAAACCGTAAACAGGAGACTTGTCCAACATGGCTACAGAGCTCGGCGAATGACCAAGGTTCCACGTCTCACTGTTCGCCACCGGGTTGCTCGACTCCAGTGGGCTAGGAGGCACAGGAGATGGCAGCTTGGTCACTGGCGCCATGTAATCTTCACTGATGAAAGCCGGTACATCCTTGACCGCACCGATGGGAGGCAGAGGGTTCGACGATTGTGGGGCGAGAACCTCCGTAATGACTGTGTCCAGGAAACCAATCAAGCAGGTGGAGGCTCAGTGATGGTATGCGTCGGAATACATGACGGCGGAAAAACGCCATTGTCTTCCATACGCGAGAAGAGTATATGGCAATAACTTTCAGCTCCAAGACGACAACGCTCGATCACATAGGGCACGTCTGGTGAGGGAATTCCTTGACGCAGAGGACGTGCAGCAGATGCCTTGGCCTGCCTGTTCCCCCGACATGAACCCCCATTGAGCACGCCTGGGATGCATTGGGCCGTGCCATCAATGAGAGAAACAATCATCCTCAAAATGTGCAGGAGTTAGCCCAGGCACTGACCGAAGAGTGGGATGCACTGCCCTTGAACACCATCAACAACCTTGTGGACAGTATGCCACGGCGTGTGGAGGCACTGGTGCGTGCCAGAGGTGGCCATACCAGGTACAAAGTGACCCAACAAGATTAAAAAGAGGAACACTTCCCTTCAATCACCAAAAGATCCCAAGATTTTATTTTTCACGATAAAATTATCATGGTTAAACATTTACCATAACGATACATTTTTTCAAGGAATCCAAGGTCTGGATGATTGTGTTTGTCAAAAGTGGTTTAAACCAGTGTATAAAGTTTGTATGAATTAATTTTTGTCTTTTTTTTATTTCATATGTTGAGAACAGATTTATCAATAAAATCGGTGAAGATATAAGCTTTATTTTGCCAAAAAATGACTCGTATTATTGTCAATAGTGTACGAAAGGTAGAAAAAAAAATTATGCTACCATTATGACCAACAGTGTATTAGTACTCTACTAGTGAACTCTGCTACTGCAGTTACCTCAAATGAGAACCCCAAATTGCGAAAATAACTCTTTACTGACCAGAAAATGGGGGAAATGCTTTTACATACAGAGCACTATCGTACATCGCTGTGCGTCTTATCATCATTATGTGTGCATGTGCATACAATGCACGGATAGGTGTTAACCTTACTAGTACACTTCGATTACACAAGGCAACGCAGCAGAAGAATAGTCTCCATCAAGACGCTAAAAAATACCAATTTAGCCGATTTGACGCGTATGCATCACGGAAAAAATAATCGCCCCCCGGAGTTCATGCAGCCAAGGCTGCGGTGCTGGTACCGCTAGCTCAGAGCAGAGTGCAAAGACGCCGACACAGAGTCCGGCTAAAAAGAGAAGAGTTTCATCAGTCAACTATACAGAGAACAAAGGGACAAAGAAAGTCTATAAATACAGTTTCTAACATTATTTATTTCAGAATAATATAACTCACGTCCAAAATCATCTTTAGAATGTATGAGTTCGCTCGGAAATTCGCAGTCATCTCATGTTGAGCGCTGTGCATTGTGTATTGTGTATTGTTGTATCGTAAGCCCGTCTAGTATATGGTTGGATATGGATATGCAATCGATTGAGATTGCACCGCAGTCTGGTGGGTGCTGCTCCTACATGGTATACTAATCACAAAGCGGACTATGATACAAATCGTACGTACGTATCACGGACCTCTATTGAACATACCCATGGCATAATTATTTTCTTACGTGGGTTCCCCCGGTGAGAGCTACAGAGTCTGCACTACGTACCGTTCGCCGGACGCACGCGCAATCGTCGTCTGATTCGGTCGACGGCGAGGCAAAGCACGCGGGCCAATGGGATTTGGTCGTTCAGGAGATCGCTCACCTGCTGCCAACGCGACGTCGTCGTGCAACGCGAAGGCGACGTTGCACATGCGGGCGGCCAGGCCGACCGGTCGAGACGGAAGGCGGCTCGCGGCGGGCAGCGGGAAAAAAACATTTTATAGAGTCCATCGGACCACCTCCTGTAGCGCGTGCAAAATCAGTCTCACTCGGGCGGGCGCGGGACCCCCTGCGTGGCCTTAGCAAATTATATTAGATTGAAAGTTGGATATTACACACACATGTATGGCGTAATGAAACATAAAACTGTGATTTACTCAAAATAATAGGTTGTGAAAACTACCAATATTTCGACGTTTTTCCTTGATTAAACATATCATGTATATTATCACACACAGAACGAAATTATCAGATAAGGTGATATAGATGACTCATTTTATGTTATCCCAAATGGAATGGAATGAGACTGCATACCCTTTTCCATGAATGGATGGATTAAGATTCAAAAAGATATTTTGAATACCATTCCTTTCTCATCATCATTTACCAATCCCCAAACAAATACCGGTAAAGAGGTGAAAAACATGGCATTACACATTACAAGTTTAAGAGTAAAATAATTGCATTAAGTTGTTACACAGCCTTCAAATGGTACATCTTATCCCATTGTCAGTATGGAGCGACCCCAAAACAGAGTTTTATCTTTATCGGTACCCTTACTCAATCGGTACTTTGAAAGCCTTGATCAGAAGAGAAAATAGCCATGTGGACTATGAACTGATTACATTTGTCAGATCTTTTTATTTTAAGATGAACGTAGCACTTGTAAAAAAAGAGAAAGAAATTTTAAAAAATGAAAATCTTTGAAAAAAAGTTGTAACTTATTTTTTTGCTGTTTGCTGTGTGTGTTTGAGGGGGGGGGGGGGTTACTGGTTACGATGGGGCTGGAGAGGGACGACAGGGGTGCATGTTTTCTTGCACCTGATTCCATCCAATGCCGGTAAATCGATTTCTTCGTTCCCTCGCTTCCCCTGTACCGGTATTTACCTTAATGTTCGTTCATGCATAAATTTCTTATTCAATAATAAAAAAAAGATATTAAGAAACAAAAGTTGTCATAATTGATCATGAATGGTTCTAGGACTCCTAACCCCTGGACAACCACCCCCCGGATAACCACCCCTAGGATAACCACCCTCTAGGACAACTACCCCCCAGGACAACTACCCCCTAGGGCAACCACCCTCTAGGACGACTACCCCCCTAGGACAAGTACCCCCCGGATAACTACCCCCCAGACAACTACCCCCTAGGACAACCACCCTCTAGGATAACTACCCCCCGGACAACTACCCCCCGGACAACTACCCCCTGGACAACTACCCCCCGGACAACTACCCCCTGGACAACTACCCCCCGGACAACTACCCCCAGGGACAACTACCCCCCGACAACTACCCCCGGACAACCACCCCCTAGGATAACTACCCCCCGGACAACTACCCCCTAGGACAACTACGGGGGGTAGTTGTCCGGGGGGGTAGTTGTCCGGGGGTAGCTGTCCAGGGGGTAGTTGTCCGGGGGTAGTTGTCCCGGGGGTAGTTGTCCGGGGGGTAGTTGTCCGGGGGTAGTTGTCCGGGGGTAGTTGTCCTAGAGGGTGGTTGTCCTAGGGGGTTGTTGTCTGGGGGGTAGTTATCCGGGGGGTACTTGTCCTAGGGGGTAGTCGTCCTAGAGGGTGGTTGCCCTAGGGGGTAGTTGTCCTAGGGGTAGTTGTCCTAGGGGGTAGTTGTCCTAGAGGGTGGTTATCCTAGGGGTGGTTATCCGGGGGGTGGTTGTCCAGGGGGTAGGTGTCCGGATACGCTCTAACTTAAGTGAGCACAGCTCATCGATGCATGAAATTTTTGTCATTTTTTTCATATCATATGAAAGGTGGGTCCTTTAGCTTTCCATACATATCAACATTTCCCCATAAAAATATATATGCCTAATTTGGCAGCCATTTCAAAAGTGTTACGTTTTTTTTTTGAGCCACACGGTAGAGTGTACATGTACATAACGCAATCATCCAATGTATTATCAGTATAGTCTATGGGCCAAAAACTGTAATGTCCCCATCCCCTTAAAAATAATCTTAAATGAAGTTTTTTTTCTGTTAGATGGGACCATATTAACTATCAAAATATGCTTATTTGCCCTAAATTAAGAGGTGGGCGTGACCACAAGGGCTATTACCATGGCAACGGATCAAGAACAGCAGAATTTCAGAAAATGTCATGTATTCGTGATTAAGAAAGTACAAAAACACATTGTAACATTTTAGAATAATGTATGAAAAGTGTCCATCATGTTTGAAAATGGCTGTTGCTATGGAAACAGTAAGATAAAACTCATATTTAATAATAATAATAATACATGCTATTTCTAAAGCGCCATTATCCATTTTAGTTAAATACTCAAGGCGCTTGAGAGCAATGAATTGAAAAGAAGTTGACGAGACAAAAAGTGAGATGTCTGTGTTCAATAAGCACCATTGAATAAATATGTCTTTAGGTTGCCCTTGAAGGAGCTCAAAGAATTTGATTTTTACCCACGCCGATGAAATCGGCAGGGTTATGTAAAGGGCTCCGTATGTTTTTTTGTTTGTTTTTTTTGTTTGTTTTTTTGTTTGTTTGTTTGTTTGTATGTTTGTTTGTTTGTTTGTTTGTTTGTTTGTTTGTGTACAAGATAACAAGAGAACGGGTGAACGGATTTGCACCAAATTTTCAGGGAATGTTCAGAAAGTGACAGGAAAGAATCGATTAGATTTTGGTGATGATTGGTTGACCCCTGCACATTCTGTGTGACCTTGAAGTTTTGACCCTGTAGTAAAGTATAGGAACTTCAGTTCAGATTGTGACAGGAAAGAAACTAGAAAGATTGATGACCCCAAACTTCGCCTGCAGATGCAGAAATATTTTGGCCAATCAAAACACTCATTACTTCGTCTCACCAAAAGTCTATTTCAGGTTTATGAATTTTAGAAGACTTTTAGACCCATTATTTGCCATTTCACTTCAAATCCGTACGAGCCTGCAATGAATATTCAAAGCTAGCTATCGCGCGCGATACCTTTTTTTATCTACAAATTCATTTAGATTCAGGCTACCCTAGCCCTACGGCTTCTCCTCTATTTCTTATCTTCTGTGCTTTTCTGTTTATTTTCCCCGGTTCTTTCCACTTTGTTGTGGAAGTTTTTGTGATTTATTTTATCCTGGTGGACGTGTAGTACGTGATTTTAATTGTTTTCGGTGAAAATCTGGTGAGTTTGTTCGACGTGAGTGAGTCTATCGCACTCGCGAGCGTTCGCGTGTGTTGATCTGAGTGAGTGGGCTGCGTAGCTAGCTGTACGTACATAACTATACACAGCGCTGTCGCGAAGTGACGGCGATCTGGACAGGCTAGGGCCGGAGTACATAACCCAGGCCAGGGAGTGCAGTGCAGTGCCTATGCCTGGCTGACTGTAGTAGGATTGAACTTTTTTCTTTGGGTTATAACGGTCATGTCATTTGAGATTTGAGTTAGTTTATAACTCATTTATGTCTGTTTGAGTGGATTTCGTAGTTGTAAAATATATACAAAAACTGTATTTTTTTTTAATTTGTGTGGATTTGCAAAATTTGGTGGCTGATCGAGGTTCGCCGAATACATGCACGCCAAGTATCCACTTTGACTTTGTTGATGGGTGGTGACTGAGCTGAGTGAGTAGGCTCTGTGCCTCGCATGCATGTCATTTTGAAGTCGAGATCCAACTTGTTTTGTCGTCATATTTATTTTATCCAAGCCCGATGAAAAAAAACAACAACCCCAATTGCAATGTAATTTAAAGATAGAACATGAATACATTTACTAACACTTACATGACTGAACACTGAATACAAATTGCTAACATTTTTTTCCTCACCACGCCACGCTCTCTGACATGTCTAATCAATTACTTTTAGGGGAGAGATGTTTCAATAATAAAATATCTTTTTCAGAAGAATTTTTTCAAGGGTGGGGACACACAAAGCTATGACCTGGATATGGCAAAATTTATTGGGGGGGGGGGGGGGAGATGTGCCTCTTGTTATCCCCTTTGAATGGCTACTGCTTACAAAAATAATCGCAACAAAACAAAACCTATATTGGGTTTTTTATACACGACAGGGGAACCAACCAGTAAAAATATATCTGCAGTTTCAAGAATAATCGCTCCGCTAAGGCGTGGGTCTGCCGCCTTTGACGGCCTTTCTAGTTTGTTACCCAGGCCGATGAAATCGGCAGGGTTATGTAAAGGGCTCCGTATGTTTGTTTGTTTGTTTGTTTGTTTGTTTTTTTTTTTTTGTTTGTTTGTTTGTGTACAAGATAACAAGAGAACGGGTGAACGGATTTGCACCAAATTTTCAGGGAATGTTCAGAAAGTGACAGGAAAGAATCGATTAGATTTTGGTGATGATTGGTTGACCCCTGCAAATTCTGTGTGACCTTGAAGTTTTGACCCTGTAGTAAAGTATAGGAACTTCAGTTCAGATAGTGACAGGAAAGAAACTAGAAAGATTGATGACCCCAAACTTCGCCTGCAGATGCAGAAATATTTTGGCCAATCAAAACACTCATTACTTCGTCTCACCAAAAGTCTATTTCAGGTTTATGAATTTTAGAAGACTTTTAGACCCATTATTTGCCATTTCACTTCAAATCCGTACGAGCCTGCAATGAATATTCAAAGCTAGCTATCGCGCGCGATACCTTTTTTTATCTACAAATTCATTTAGATTCAGGCTACCCTAGCCCTACGGCTTCTCCTCTATTTCTTATCTTCTGTGCATTTCTGTTTATTTTCCCCGGTTCTTTCCACTTTGTTGTGGAAGTTTTTGTGATTTATTTTATCCTGGTGGACGTGTAGTACGTGATTTTAATTGTTTTCGGTGAAAATCTGGTGAGTTTGTTCGACGTGAGTGAGTCTATCGCACTCGCGAGCGTTCGCGTGTGTTGATCTGAGTGAGTGGGCTGCGTAGCTAGCTGTACGTACATAACTATACACAGCGCTGTCGGGAAGTGACGGCGATCTGGTCGGGCTAGGGCCGGAGTACATAACCCAGGCCAGGGAGTGCAGTGCAGTGCCTATGCCTGGCTGACTGTAGTAGGATTGAACTTTTTTTTTTGGGTTATAACGGTCATGTCATTTGAGATTTGAGTTAGTTTATAACTCATTTATGTCTGTTTGAGTGGATTTCGTAGTTGTAAAATATATACAAAAACTGTATTTTTTTTTAATTTGTGTGGATTTGCAAAATTTGGTGGCTGATCGAGGTTCGCCGAATACATGCACGCCAAGTATCCACTTTGACTTTGTTGATGGGTGGTGACTGAGCTGAGTGAGTAGGCTCTGTGCCTCGCATGCATGTCATTTTGAAGTCGAGATCCAACTTGTTTTGTCGTCATATTTATTTTATCCAAGCCCGATGAAAAAAAACAACAACCCCAATTGCAATGTAATTTAAAGATAGAACATGAATACATTTACTAACACTTACATGACTGAACACTGAATACAAATTGCTAACATTTTTTTCCTCACCACGCCACGCTCTCTGACATGTCTAATCAATTACTTTTAGGGGAGAGATGTTTCAATAATAAAATATCTTTTTCAGAAGAATTTTTCAAGGGTGGGGACACACAAAGCTATGACCTGGATATGGCAAAATTTATTGGGGGGGGGGTAGATGTGCCTCTTGTTATCCCCTTTGAATGGCTACTGCTTACAAAAATAATCGCAACAAAACAAAACCTATATTGGGTTTTTTATACACGACAGGGGAACCAACCAGTAAAAATATATCTGCAGTTTCAAGAATAATCGCTCCGCTAAGGCGTGGGTCTGCCGCCTTTGACGGCCTTTCTAGTTTGTTACCCAGGCCGATGAAATCGGCAGGGTTATGTAAAGGGCTCCGTATGTTTGTTTGTTTGTTTTTTTTTTTTTTTTTTTTTTTTTTTTTTTTTTTTGTTTGTGTGTACAAGATAACAAGAGAACGGTGAACGGATTTGCACCAAATTTTCAGGGAATGTTCAGAAAGTGACAGGAAAGAATCGATTAGATTTTGGTGATGATTGGTTGACCCCTGCACATTCTGTGTGACCTTGAAGTTTTGACCCTGTAGTAAAGTATAGGAACTTCAGTTCAGATTGTGACAGGAAAGAAACTAGAAAGATTGATGACCCCAAACTTCGCCTGCAGATGCAGAAATATTTTGGCCAATCAAAACACTCATTACTTCGTCTCACCAAAAGTCTATTTCAGGTTTATGAATTTTAGAAGACTTTTAGACCCATTATTTGCCATTTCACTTCAAATCCGTACGAGCCTGCAATGAATATTCAAAGCTAGCTATCGCGCGCGATACCTTTTTTTATCTACAAATTCATTTAGATTCAGGCTACCCTAGCCCTACGGCTTCTCCTCTATTTCTTATCTTCTGTGCATTTCTGTTTATTTTCCCCGGTTCTTTCCACTTTGTTGTGGAAGTTTTTGTGATTTATTTTATCCTGGTGGACGTGTAGTACGTGATTTTAATTGTTTTCGGTGAAAATCTGGTGAGTTTGTTCGACGTGAGTGAGTCTATCGCACTCGCGAGCGTTCGCGTGTGTTGATCTGAGTGAGTGGGCTGCGTAGCTAGCTGTACGTACATAACTATACACAGCGCTGTCGGGAAGTGACGGCGATCTGGTCGGGCTAGGGCCGGAGTACATAACCCAGGCCAGGGAGTGCAGTGCAGTGCCTATGCCTGGCTGACTGTAGTAGGATTGAACTTTTTTGGGGGGGGTTATAACGGTCATGTCATTTGAGATTTGAGTTAGTTTATAACTCATTTATGTCTGTTTGAGTGGATTTCGTAGTTGTAAAATATATACAAAAACTGTATTTTTTTTTAATTTGTGTGGATTTGCAAAATTTGGTGGCTGATCGAGGTTCGCCGAATACATGCACGCCAAGTATCCACTTTGACTTTGTTGATGGGTGGTGACTGAGCTGAGTGAGTAGGCTCTGTGCCTCGCATGCATGTCATTTTGAAGTCGAGATCCAACTTGTTTTGTCGGCATATTTATTTTATCCAAGCCCGATGAAAAAAAACAACAACCCCAATTGCAATGTAATTTAAAGATAGAACATGAATACATTTACTAACACTTACATGACTGAACACTGAATACAAATTGCTAACATTTTTTTCCTCACCACGCCACGCTCTCTGACATGTCTAATCAATTACTTTTAGGGAGAGATGTTTCAATAATAAAATATCTTTTTCAGAAGAATTTTTTCAAGGGTGGGGACACACAAAGCTATGACCTGGATATGGCAAAATCTATTGGGGGGGGGGGGTAGATGTGCCTCTTGTTATCCCCTTTGAATGGCTACTGCTTACAAAAATAATCGCAACAAAACAAAACCTATATTGGGTTTTTTATACACGACAGGGGAACCAACCAGTAAAAATATATCTGCAGTTTCAAGAATAATCGCTCCGCTAAGGCGTGGGTCTGCCGCCTTTGACGGCCTTTCTAGTTTGTTACCCAGGCCGATGAAATCGGCAGGGTTATGTAAAGGGCTCCGTATGTTTGTTTGTTTGTTTTTTTTTGTTTTTTTTTGTTTGTTTGTTTGTTTGTGTACAAGATAACAAGAGAACGGGTGAACGGATTTGCACCAAATTTTCAGGGAATGTTCAGAAAGTGACAGGAAAGAATCGATTAGATTTTGGTGATGATTGGTTGACCCCTGCAAATTCTGTGTGACCTTGAACTTTTGACCCTGTAGTAAAGTATAGGAACTTCAGTTCAGAGAGTGACAGGATAGAAACTAGAAAGTTTGATGACCCCAAACTTCGCCTGCCGATGCAGAAATATTTTGGTCAATCAAAACACTCATTACTTCGTCTCACCAAAAATCTATTTCAGGTTTATGAATTTTAGAAGACTTTTAGACCCATTATTTGCTATTTCACTTCAAATCCGCACGAGCCTGCAATGAATATTCAAAGCCAACGTATCCCAGCAACAAGGGATTTTTCGCGCTTGAACTGTACTCTCGTTGCGAAATCGAAAGCGGCTAGGTATACGGTATACGTACAGCCTAGCACGTCTAATTTCTCCTATTTCTTATCTTCTGTGCATTTCTGTTTATTTTCCCCGGTTCTTTCCACTTTGTTGTGGAAGTTTTTGTGATTTATTTTATCCTGGTGGACGTGTAGTACGTGATTTTAATTGTTTTCGGTGAAAATCTGGTGCGTTTGTTCGACGTGAGTGAGTCTATCGCACTCGCGAGTGTTCGCGTGTGTTGATCTGAGTGAGTGGCTGAGTAGCTGTAGTGTACGTACATAACTATACACAGCACTGTCGCGAAGTGCCTGGGGCCGGCCGGCTGACTGTAGTACTGAGTGAGTAAGCTCTGTGCCTCGCATGCACGTCATTTTCAAGTCGAGATCCAACTTCTTTTGTCGTCATATTTATTTTATCCAAGCCCGATGAAAAAAAAAACAACAACCCGAATTGCAATGTAAAGATAGAACATGAATACATTTACTAACACTGACATGACTGAACCAAGGGCGTACGCAGCGGGGAGGGGGGGGGGGGGCAGTTGCCCCCCCCCCCCCCCCCAGAAATTTCAAAATCATACTTTTTTTTAATCGGGTTTAGACTTCAAGTTATGGGTTCCTTTGAAAGCGATCATCTTGCCCCCCCAGGAAAAAAATTTCTGCGTACGGCCTTGGACTGAACACTGAATACAAATTGCTAACATTTTTTTCCTCACCACGCCACGCTCTCTGACATGTCTAATCAATTACTTTTAGGGGAGGGATGTTTCAATAATAAAATATCTTTTTCAGAAGAATTTTTTCAAGGGTGGGGACACACAAAGCTATGACCTGGATATGGCAAAATTTATTGGGGGGGGGAGATGTGCCTCTTGTTATCCCCTTTGAATGGCTACTGCTTACAAAAATAATCGCAACAAAACAAAACCTATTGGGTTAAGGCGTGGGTCTGCCGCCTTTGACGGCCTTTCTAGTTTGTTTGTTTGTTTGTTTGTTTGTTTTGTGTACAAGATAACAAGAGAACGGGTGAACGGATTTGCACCAAATTTTCAGGGAATGTTCAGAAAGTGACAGGAAAGAATCGATTAGATTTTGGTGATGATTGGTTGACCCCTGCACATTCTGTGTGACCTTGAAGTTTTAACCCTGTAGTAAAGTATAGGAACTTCAGTTCAGATAGTGACAGGAAAGAAACTAGAAAGATTGATGACCCCAAACTTCGCCTGCAGATGCAGAAATATTTTGGCCAATCAAAACACTCATTACTTCGTCTCACCAAAAGTCTATTTCAGGTTTATGAATTTTAGAAGACTTTTAGACCCATTATTTGCCATTTCATGATCACTTCAAATCCGTACGAGCCTGCAATGAATATTCAAAGCCAACGTATCCCAGCAACAAGGGATTTTCGCGCGCTTGAACTACTACTGCGAAAGCGGCTATGTACGGTATACTAGTAGTAGTAATAGGCGGCTCTATAGCTTTACAAATTCATTTAGATTCAGGCTACCCTAGCCCTACGACTTCTCCTCTATTTCTTATCTTCTGTGCATTTCTGTTTATTTTCCCCGGTTCTTTCCACTTTGTTGTGGAAGTTTTTGTGATTTATTTTATCCTGGTGGACGTGTAGTACGTGATTTTAATTGTTTTCGGTGAAAATCTGGTGAGTTTGTTCGACGTGAGTGAGTCTATCGCACTCGCGAGCGTTCGCGTGTGTTGATCTGAGTGAGTGGGCTGTGTAGCTAGCTGTACGTATACACAGCGCTGTCGCGAAGTGACGGCGATCTGGTCGGGCTAGGGAGTACATAACCCCAGGGAGTACAGTGCCTGTGCCTGGCTGACTGTAGGCCTAGTAGTACTAGTAGCATTGAACTTTTTTCTTTGGTTATAACGGTCCTGTCATTTGAGATTTGAGTTAGTTTATAACTCATTTATGTCTGTTTGAGTGGATTTCGTAGTTGTAAAATATATACAAAAACTGTATTTTTTTTTAATTTGTGTGGATTTGCAAAATTTGGTGGCTGATCGAGGTTCGCCGAATACATGCACGCCAGTATCCACTTTGACTTTGTTGATGGGTGGTGACTGAGCTGAGTGAGTAAGCTCTGTGCCTCGCATGCATGTCATTTATGTCATGCATGTCATGTCATCGAGATCCAACTTATTTTGTCGTCATATTTATTTTATCCAAGCCCGATGAAAAAAAACAATAACCCCAGTTGCAATGTAATTTAAAGATAGAACATGAATACATTTACTAACACTTACATGACTGAACACTGAATACAAATTGCTAACATTTTTTCCTCACCACGCCACGCTCTCTGACATGTCTAATCAATTAAGTTTCAATAATAAAATATCTTTTTCAGAAGAATTTTTTCAAGGGTGGGGACACACAAAGCTATGACCTGGATATGGCAAAATTTATTGGGGGGGGGGGGGTTAGATGTGCCTCTTGTTATCCCCTTTGATTGGCTACTGCTTACAAAAATAATCGCAAGAAAACAAAACCTATATTGGGTTTACTGTTTTTTTTATACACGACAGGGGAACCAACCAGTAAAAATATATCTGCAGTTTCAAGAATAATAGCTCCGCTAAGGCGTGGGTCTGCCACCTTTGACGGCCTTTCTAGTTTGATAGTATTAGGAAGAGCGTTCCACAGAACGGGCCCCGCATGAGCAAAGGCCCGATCCCCCCACTTTTTCCTAGACAATGGAACCTGCAGTAAATTTGTATCAGATGAGCGTGAAGGAACGTATTTATGTAACAAATCCAAATTATATTTTGGGGCCGTACCGTTAACAATATGAAAAACGAAGAGAAGCAATTTAAAGACAATGCGCTCCCTCACGGGCAACAATGGAGACACTGTAAAATTGAAGTTATATGATCGCGTTTGGTAGTATGGGTAACGATACGTGCTGCTGCGTTTTGAACTTTTTGCAGTTTGTGAAGTTGAAAATCTGGTAAACTATACAAAAGACTATTGCCGAAATCAAATCGTGATGAAATCAAAGAATGAACCAATTTCGATGTAGCGGACTGAGTCAAATATTTTCGAATGAAACCAATATTGCGCAAACTGGTAGCGAACTGAACTGCAAATATTTGTAATCTGTTTCGACATCGACATTTCGGAATCAAAAGTTACACCAAGATTTCTGCAGGATTCAGAAACAGAAAGCGTTTTATCACAAACAGAAATTGAAGTTATATTAACTTTGTCTTGACACTGGGCTTTAGATCCAAAAAGCATGAATTCACATTTATCATGATTTAACTGTAAGGAATTTGAATGCATCCAAATGTCGATGTCATGTATACAGGATTCTAAGTTGTTGATTGCATCTGTAGCTTGGTTATGATGAAAAGAAACATAAATCTCTATGTCATCAGCGTAAATATGGTATTTTACTGAATATTCTTGAAAGAGAAATTGCAACCGTGTTAAATAGAGCGAAAAAGGGGTTTGCCCTCCCACAGAGCGCTGTGGACGGTACACCGCAAGTTAATGGCATGGGTATAGATGTTGACCCATTGACAACTACCATCTGTGAATGTCCAGACAAATATGAACTGAACCATTCCAGAGCAGTACCTTTTATACCCAGACTTGATAGAATATTCAAAATAATGGAATGATCTATGGTGTCAAAAGCAGAGGACAAATCCAGTAAGACAAGGGCAGTCACATGTCCGTTATCCATTTCCTGCAAAATATGATTAGACAAATTCTTCAAAAGAGTCTCGACACTATGGTTTGGTCTATAAGCAGATTGCAATGGGTCGAGTAAAAAATGTTCCTGTAAATAATCCAAGAGCCGAGAAAAAAACTACTCTTTCCAGAACCTTGAACAAAAATGGTAAGTTGGAAACCGGTCGATAAATATTTAGGGATTCGTGATCTAATGTTGATTTCTTAAGAAGGTGACGAACAAAAGCAACTTTCAAAGCTCATGGAACGCATGCTTGTGCAATACTGAGCTTAATAATTTCGGAAATAATTGGGGCCGTCGTGAGAGAGCAATCTTTGAGTAAAATAGTGGAAATTGGATCTGAAGGGGAAGATTGAGCCAAAAAACCCATGATGCTACTGGAAAAAGAGTAAATATTAATACATTTGTAATGTATATGATTATCTTCTCTTTTACAGGACATTCACTTATCATAACTTGTTTTAGTAAAGGGGTGATGGATGTGACCACTACATGTGTTGGCCGTTACCATGGTAACAAATATATTTATTGTGTTGTACTTATAACAAAATACATGTACTATGGTTGTTTTCACCATGAAATAATGGTAAACATTTAATAATTTTTGCCGCCTGATTAATTATATTCAAAATTTAAGTTTGGAATAGAGCTAAATTTGATTTATGAAAAAAATTGTTGCCATGAAAAGAGAATGTTAATGAAAATGACATCTTTCAACTAAAGAAAGAAATGTAACTAACCAATATAAAATGTATAGCAAGCAGATTATAACAAACACTGTCAGCCATTAGATCTGCTCGTTAGGTGTGAATGTGACCACTATAACTGTTACTAAAAAGTGGTAGCTAATACAAAAAGTGGTGTTGTCTTTCTACCAGAATTTCTGTTTACTTGATTCAAATCAAGATCCAGAAGATTTTTGTCGCCAGTAAAATGGGTAATACCAAAATTTTCGCCTTGAACATGATGACAAGACCTGCTACTTGATTCATTCACAATTGAATTTATATATTTATGTATGTTTTGGATCATGGTCCTGATGTAACAGGATTAAACAATAAGGTAGGGCATAAATTGGTAACAATATTTATAAGAAAATACAAGTAATATAGGCACATAATAAAAAAACTAACTTAACAAGTAAAAGCACCAATAATAAACGGCTATGAATATTTCAAAAATAACAAATTGAGTATATTATGTAATGCGAAGCCTAATGTGGAACGTGGATAACATCCGTGTACTAATGAGACTACATGATTTAAAAAAAAACCCACATGACCCGTATTAGATAAATACCCCGTACATAGTTCCTGTTACTTTGTGGATTGTCATCTAAAATAAGAACCGAAAAACGTCAGAGTACTTTTAAAATTTATTTTTGAAAGTCACACAAAGATCATATACATACATATATCGATGGTATTCATTAAGGTTAGCTGGCAACCAAATACGGTATAATCAAAGATTTAGTGTTGATGTAGAGTGTAGCGACTTAAAATCAAGAGTTTGCAAGGAATCAATATTTAAGACCAGGGTAGCAAAGCGTCTCGTGGGGGGGGGTGGCACGGTGGGGGTAAAGTAGACACCAGCAGAAAACGAACTACTGGGGGAAAGGGGCATTAACAGAAAAGACAACTTTTAGGGGAAAGGGAAAGGCATAAATAGAAACGTTAAAGTGAATACATAAGTTTTAGTCATGATATATACCCTACATTTCAGGACAGATTCAAATAATCCTATTTGTTTCTCTCTTTACATCACAGTGTTCAGTTAAGTGAGAGGGTCTGTGATGGTCTGCATATTCATTTAATTTCCAAGCAAGCATAATAGCGGGCTGTGACATCCAATGGTGGATCTAAGGGGGGGGCCTTTGGCGGAGCTTTTTAAAAAGTATTCATGATAGGAATCTAGGACTTCGGCTCCATATTTTGGTGGCAGAGGCCCTTCGCTTATCACTCTTTCACATCGAGACTTCGAGACCCCCCCCCCCCCCCCACCCCCTTTTTGAAAAATCCTGGATCCGTGGTGACATCAGATTCTCATGGAGAGGAAAAGGTCATCCTAGTGGGGTTCAAAGTACAATGTCATCATGAAAAATAATTTACCGATGAGCCTGAGTCTGGGTGCCATCGATTACCGATAAACCTTTGTGAACGACGACATCATCATTTTTTTTTTGGGGGGGGGGGGGCGCAGGTGCAGAAGCAAATAATAGAATAATCTATTTTGAACCTGTTTCAACCGTGA